>AWOL01S0006678.1:174571-194307 GCA_000715115.1 Nicotiana otophora | reverse complement strand
CAGAAATCGTGCTTAATAATAATAATTACACGATACTTTAATAATTTATTTCAGCTTGTGAAGCTAGTTGAATATTTGGAAAATCCTTGGAATTTAAGGAATTATTATTCTTGATTGCTATGGAATTAATTGTTACTCCTGTAAATAAGATTTAAATTTTATAAATTGAGAATTGTTATATTTGAAGGAATTTGATTATCTCTGCTGATTAAACAAATTATTATAAATTTTGTAATTTATGCCGAATTAAATATCCTAGTTTATTTCAGTTATTATCATTGACTCATAGTAAGTGTCAAAGTCGGTCATCTCGTCTCTACCACTTAGAGATTAGGCTTGATACTTACTGAGTACACGTTGTTTACGTACTCATACTACATTTTCTGCACTTTTTGTGCAGGAGTTAAGACAGGTACTAGTGGAGGACCTATCATCACATATCCACGTCATCCTGATGCATAGTGGTGACCTGCCTTTCGAGCCGTTCTGCAGCTACCAGTGTCTTTTCTTATATTTATATTCTATCTATTTCATTTCGGACAGTATTTGGGGTTTGTATCTTCTACTAGATGCTCATACACTTGTGACACCAGGTCTTGGCACATACATTGGTAGAGTTTGGGATTTCTTGGTTTTAAATTTTATCAATGTTTGCTTAATTTTATTAGTTGGCTTGCCTAGCTGTAGTGTTGGGCGCCATCATAATCTACAGGTGAGATTGGGTCGTGACAAGTTAAATATGAGCACCAGAGGCTAGGTGGCCTACTTCAGCAGATGACTATACCAGAGTAGAAATGGGAACGCATCACTATGGACTTTGTAGTGGGGTTCTCGCGGACCTTGCGGAAGTTTGATGCAGTTTGGGTAATTGTCGACAGGTTGACCAAGTTGGCACACTTTATTCCTGTTGTGACTATGTATACTTTAGAGAGGTTGGCCCAGATATATATGTTCAGGAGATAGTTCGGTTGCGCGGTGTGCCAATTTTTATCATATCAGATAGAGGCCCTTAGTTTACTTCACATTTCTGGAGAGCAGTATAGAGTGAATTTGGGACCCGTCTAGAGCTCAGCACAACCTTTCATCCGCAGACCGACGGGCAGTCAGAACGGAAAATTCAGATTTTGGAGGATATGCTCATGGCATGTGTAATTGACTTTGGAGGTTAGTGGGATCGTTTCTTACCTTTGGTCGAGTTTTCTTATAATAACAGTTACCAATCCAGCATCGAGATGGCTCCATTTGAGGCTTTATATAGTCGGCGATGTCATTCGCCCATCAGATGGTTTGAGCCTGGTGAGGCTAAGTTATATGGTACTGATTTGGTAAAGGATTCCTTGGAAAAGGTAAAGTTGATTCAGGAGAGACTTCGTACAGCACAGTCCAGACAGAAGAGTTACACGGATCAGAAAGCGCATGATTTATCATTTATGGTGGGTGAAAAAGTTCTCTTAAAAGTTTCGCCAATGAAGGGAATCATGAGATTTGGGGAAAAGGGGACATTAAGCCCAAGGTTTATAGTCCCATTTGAGGTGTTGAGAAGAGTTGGGGAGGTTGTTTATAAGGTTGCATTGCCTCCCAGCCTACCAGGAGTTCATCCAGTTTTCCATGTATCTATGCTCCAGAAGTATCATGCCGACCTATCATATGTGTTAGACTTCAGCACAGTTCAACTAGATAATTGTTGATAAACAGGTTCGCGAGTTAAGGTCCAAGAGGATTTCTGCAGTACAAGTCTAGTGGAGGGGCCAACCAGTCGAGGATGCGACTTGGGAGGCCGAGGAAAACATGCGGAGTAGATATCCACACTTATTCAGCACTTCATGTACAATTCTAAACCCGCTCGAGGACGAACGTTTGTTTAAGAGGTGGAGAATGTAATGACCCAACCGGTCATTTTAATTTTAGAACGTCGTTCCCCTAAATAAAATCCCTTGTATGTGCTTTTATTAATTTATGACTTGCGGGGATGGTTGGTTCGGGATTTGGAAGCGTTCGGGCTGAAATCGGAACACTTGGTTCCTTAAGTTGGCCTTAAAATGCTAAGTTTGACTTCGATCAACATTTTGAGAAAACGACCCCGGAATCAGGATTTAACGGTTCCAATAACTCCGTATGGTAATTTTTTGGACTTAGGAGCGTGTTCGGAATTTTATTTGGAAGTCCGTAGTTAAATTAGGCTTGAAATGGCTAAAATAAGAATTTAAGTTTGGAAGTTTGACCGGGGAGTTGACTTTTTGATATCGATGTCGAACTCCAGTTCCAAACTTTTTCATAACTCCGTTATATAATTTATGACTTGTGTGAAAAATTTGAGGTCAATCGGACTTGATTTGATAGGTTTCGACATCGAATATACAAGTTGGAAATTTTAAGTTTCATTAAGCTTGAATTGGAGCATGATTCGTGGTTTTAGCGTCGTTTTATATGATTTGAGATTTCAAATAAGTTCGTATAATGTTTTAGGACTTGTTGGTATATTTCGTTGAGGTCCCGAGGGTCTCGGGTGAGTTTCGGATGGTTAACGGATCAAAAGTTAGACTTAAAACAGCTGCTGCAATATTTTCTTTCTGGTGGAAATTCGGCGCTGAAATCGAAGTCATGGTCGAGCCCAGGATCGAGACCCAAGATCGAAGCCACGATCAAGCCCCAGGCTCGAGGTCCATGATCGAAGCCACGATCGAGGCCCAGGCTCGAGGGCCATGATCGAAGCCACGATCGAGGCCGAGGATCGAGGCAGTTCCGAAGGCTGCCTGGGCAGAACTATAAAGGAGGGGACTTCATCCCATTCTCCATTTTTAACAAATTGGAGCTTGAGCAGAGGCGACTTTTGATAGATTATTAAGGAAAGACATTGGGGTAAGTGATTCTAACTCGAATTTGGTCAATATACACGAATATATCATTATTTTTACCATTTAATTAGTGTTTTGAGAATGCAATTTTGGAAAAATTTTAGAAATCTCATAGAAACGAATTTTTGAAATTTCAGTATCGATTCGGAGTCGGATTTTAGTGAAACTGGTATGGTTGGACTCGTAATTGAATGGGTTATCGGATTTCGTAACTTTTACCAGTTTTCGAGACGTGGGCTGCCACAGATGAATTTTTAATTAATTTCAGATTTTATTGAACAATATAGTATTTTCTTAGAAAATTGATTCCTATAATTTTTAGTGATTGTATCGAATTATTTTGGCTAGATTCAAGCCATTCAGAGTTAGGTAATCGAGAAAAGGGCCTACTATTGGATTAAATCGGAGCAAGTTGAGGTAAGTCTCTTGCCTAATTTTGTGAGGGGGAAATTTTCTCATAGGTGATTAAATTAATAATTGTTGCTAATTGTGGGGGGCTACGTACACATGAGGTGACAAGAGTCCGCATGTAGCTACTATCTATGCTAAAGTCCGGGTAGTTTAGAACTCAAAGCATAAATTACGTGTGGAAATTGTATTCTTTGTTTTATTAAATTTATTTGATATATATATATATATATATATATATATATATATATATTGTGAATTGTTAGGGAAAATTATTAAAAGATGAAAATCTCATATGCTTAAATTTTCTGTTTAAATTAATTAACTGTTAAAAGAATTGTTCATCTTCTCGAATTGATCTTATAATAAATATACTCTCCTTTCGGAGGTACATAAGAAAATGTGATCCTTTCTTCTGGTGCGGGCCTAATGCCTCGGCGGGATAGATGCATCTATGGATCGTGCCGCACGTCCCTCGGCAGTATACACGACACTCTGGAATGGGTCGTACGACCTCAGCAGAAATCATGCCTAATAATAATAATAATAATTACACGATACCTTGCTATTTTTCCTGCAGCTTGTGGATTTAATTAATAGATTGAAAATTGTTGCATTTGAAGGATTTTTATTATTTCTGCTAATTGAATAAAATTATTGATTAACTCTATGAATCATGCTGATTTAAATAATTCTATTTCATTCTATTTATTATTGTGCATCCTTAGTGAGTGTCAAAGTCGACCATCTCGTCTGTACCACTTCGAGATTAGGCTTGATACTTAATGGGTACACGTTGTTTACATACTCATACTACACCTGCTGCACTTTTTGTGCAGGACCTGAGGCAAGTACTAGTGGAGGACCTATCATCTTACACCCACGTTATCCAGATGCGTAGTGGTGAGCTGCCTTTCTGAGCCGTTCTGCAGCTACCAGTGTCTCTTCTTGTATTTATATTCTGTCTATTTTATTTCAGACAGTATTTGGAGTTTTGTATAATCTACTAGATGCTCATATACTTGTGACACCAGGTCTTGGCACACACACTAGTAGAATATTTTGATTTAATTATTTTCTTGGTTATTTTAATTTACCAGATCTTTTCATATTGTTTTAAATCTTGCAAGTAATAAGAGTTTAATTACTCGGTTAATTTTAAATAATATAATATGGGTTTAAATTACTGGTTGGCTTACCTAGCTGTAGTGTTAGGCGTCATCACGGCCTATAGGTGAAATTGGGTCGTGACATAATTCAAATAACTTTGATATTTAACATGGTTAATGTCAAATATCAAAATGGAGTCATACTTGGGAAAAGAAATTCACTAGCTAAATAATTTTTTAAAATTTTTAGATAATAGACTAAAATGAGTTTTGAATTAAGGATAATATTTTCACTTACATTATTATAAAAATATTTATTATTGAAAAATAAATTTTTATAAACTGAAATTTTAAAATAGAAATAGTTTTTGAAAGATATCGACACACTAAATAAGAGTTCAAGTAATAGTGAAAGAATCAAGGCGTATCCAAATAGCCCTTTATAGTCTCAACCTTTGATTATTTTCCATAAATATGAGTTAATATTTTGCTTCCTCACTATTTTTAGGATCCAATGACACCGGCGAGAATGGTACCAAAAAAATAGAATTATAACTAAGAGATTTGAGAAATAGTCAATCTTTTTCATATAGTTTTTCTTAATTAATATCCAATGATTATCTATATTTGTCGAGAATGTTTAAATTTTAAGATTATGTACATATAATCCAAATAACTCAAATATTTGATATGGTTATTGTCCGCGCATTCGCGCGGGTGCTAATACTAGTATATCTTCATGGGATCACTCTAAAACAAAATATTTTCTTGCCTTATTTACACTTTGACCACTAACTTCATTAATGGAACACTTTCTATTTTATTTATTTTTTAGTTTTTTTCTTCAAAGAATTGGATTAGACTTTTATATTCTCTTTATCTAAGTTTTGGGAGTACGATTCTTAAAAACTAGATTCAAGAACAGAAAACATCTTCTTACCGAGTCTCTTCTTATCTTTCTTTTCCTCTACGTTTTAAGCATTGCTAAGGAAGGTCAAATCAATTATGACATCGAGATTAAATTCTTGAATCAAATTGTATTGATTTAATTTTTATTATTTTTACAGCTAAAATTGGATAAAAGCTGAATGTTCTTATAAACGTAATAGTCATACTAATATTGATAGCTTAGACTTGTTTTTTAACTTAAAATATAAAGAAAAATAGTACACGTAAAAGATAATATTCTAATTGATGTATTCAACCAGATAAAAAATTAATTATTTTTAAATACCAATATTTCTTATAGAATAATGTTAAAAGTTTTTATAACAATCGCCGCAGCGGAAAAGAGTTTTTTAAAATTAAAATTAATAAATGTTTACCTAAGATCAATATTTTCTAAAAAGAAATTAAATAAATTAGCTATATTATCAAGTGAAAAAGAATTATTAGAAGAAATCAATTATAAAAAATTAATTTTGCATTTAAAATTTTTAAGACAAAATTAAAGGCCTCTTTATTAAAGTTTGGCTTTAGGCCACCAACTTCATTGAGCCGGCTGTAACGACCCGGTCGGTCGTTCCGAGAGTTGTAGCCCCGTTTTTTTTTCATTTCTTCTTATTTATGTGTTTTCCAGCTGTGTTGAGTTGTATCGAGTTGGTAGGTTTGGGTTCGGAGTCGTTTTGGAGTGAAATGACACACTTAGTCTCTTAGTTAGAAAGTTAAGTTAGAAAAGTCAACCAGAAGTTGACTTATGAGTAAACGAATTCGGATGTGAATTTTTATGATTCGGTTAGGTTCGTTGAGTGATTTTAGAGATAGGAGTGTGTCCAGAATGTAATTTGGAGGTCCGTGGTAGAATTGGGCTTGAATTGGCGAAAGTTAGAAATTTGGCGATTTTTGTCGGCAGTGAAAAATTAGGTATCGGGGTCGGAATGGAATTCCGAAAGCTGGAGTAGGTTCGTGGTGTCATTTGTGACGTGTGTGCAGAATTTGAGGTCATTCGGACGTGGTCTGATAGGTTTCGGCGTCATCGGAGAATTTTAAAAGTTTAGAAGTTCTTAGGCTTGAATCCGGGGTTGATTTGGTATTTTGGTGTTGTTTTGGGTGTTCCGAAGATTCGCCTAAGTTCGGGTAGTGATATATGACTTATTGGAATTATTGGTTAAGGTCCCGAGGGGCTTGGGATGAATTCGGATGGCTAACAGGTGTTGTTCTGCTATTTCCGCACCTGCGAAAGAAGAAGTCGCAAGTGCGAGGTCGCTGGTGTGCAAGGGGAGTCTGCAGGAGAGGGCAGTGCTGGGCTACGCAGGATGCGCAGGTGCGAGACCTGGGGCGCAGATGGGGAAAGGAGGGCTCTGGGCAGGCTTTGCAGGTGCGGAAGGTGTGTCGCATCTGCGAGCCCGCAGGTGCGAAGCTTGGCGTTTAAGTGACTTTCGCAGGTGCGCACCTGGGACCGCAGGTGCGGCCACGCAGTTGCGAAGAAGAGGGTCCGCAGGTGCGGAATCCCTGGGGCAGATCCTATATATATCACACTTCGGGAATTTTGGCCCTTTTCCCATCATTGTTGAACGGTTTTGAGCTTTGGGGCAGTGTTTTTCAAGGGAGAATCATGAGACATCAGTGAGGTAAGTCGTTTGGGTTTAATTACACGCATTTATGATATTTTTCCACTAATTAGCCATGAAATTAGTAGGGGTTTAGGGTGAAATTGAGGGAGTTAGGGTTTGAGTTTTAGAGAGTTTTAAGTGAGGATTTGAGGGATCAAACGGAGTACGATTTTGATAAATTTTATATGGTTAGACTCGGGAGAGGACGAGGATTATTATTCTGCCATTTTTGGCTGGTTTTGAGACGTGGGCCCGGGGGGCGGGTTTTGGCCGATTTCGAATTTTTGGCCTATTTATTTAGTTTTTATTGTGGAATTCAATTCTTTAGCCTATGTTGATAGTATTATTCTTATTATGGATAGATTCGGAACTTTTGGAGACCGAGTCCAGAGACGAGGGCATCCCGGAGTAGGATTTTACGCTGTTAAGGTAAGTAACAGTTTTAACTCTGGCTTCGAGGGTATAAACCCGGAGATTGACATCACGTGATTGTTTGGAAGTGATACTCACGCTAGGTGATGGGCGTGTGAGTGTGCACCGCGAGGGATTAAGACTTGGTCCGTCCCGTGTGGCTGTGAGGCCTAATGGTTATTATCTGTGGTTGTGTGTTTATTTGTTATTGAACTTGTTTGCCTTCATGTTATAGATCATGCTTAGACTTTATTCATGCTCACATTATTTGCACTCAGTCATAGATATTATTGTACGTGTTTACCTCAGACCCTATTATTTTACTGATATGCTGTGATACTTGACGTGGGCTGTGTTTCCCTTATTTGTTGATGATGGTGAAGCTAGGGAGGTAAATGACTGAGTGAGGTCGAGAACCTGTTGTGAGGTATTTGATTGAGGCACGTGAGTTGTCCGTGCAGTACGTGAGTTTTCCGCATAGCACGTGAGTTGACCGTGCGGATCCAGGGATTGATATTATGGCACTTGAGTTGTCCGTGCTTAGCGCTTGGGCTTTGGGAGCCCCTCTGGAGTCTGTACACACCCCAGTGAGCCCAGGTACATATTGAGTGTTGAGTGTTGAGTGCGAGTACCGAGAGCCGAGTGCTGAGTGATGGAGTGACATTGCTATGAGGTTTCATTGCATTTGTTGTTACTGCACTTTACCTAGTAATTTCTTTGTAGCATTTATTGAGTTGATGGAATTTACCTGTTTATTTCTGTTTATTTTAAATTATGATAAAGAAATAATTGAATTGTTTTACTTAGCTCGTCACTACTACTCAGTTCCTTAGTTATTTCGGTTACTATTGAGTCGGTTTTACTCACACTATACCCTACACTTTATGTGCAGATCCACGTGAGTTAGAGCGCAGCAATCGTTGAGTTCAGGCCGGCTATCGTTGGAGACTGCAAGGTAGCTGCTTGCGTCCGCATGACCTTGTTACTCCTTTTATCATTTCTTCCTTTGGACTGTGTTGACAGTTTTATTTGTTAGTTCATAGATTAGACACTCATGACTTAGTGACACCCTAATGTTTAGGGCTCCTTTCCGTATTTTCTATATTATATTTAGAGTTGGTTTAGTTTATGAGAAATTCAAATATTGGAAATGTTTTTGGTAAATTCTTATAATTAAAATTGGTAGTAATATTTTGGGAAACAGGCTTGTCTTGTATCACGATAGGCGCCATCACGACCATGGTTAGATTTTGGTTCGTGACAAGTTGGTATCAGAGCCTAGGTTACATAGGTCTCACGAGTCATGAGCGGGTTTAGTAGAGTCTTGCGAATCAGTACAGAGACGTCTGTACTTATCTTCGAGAGGCTGAAGAACCTTTAGGAAAATTTCACATTCTTGGATTCTTGTTGTGCATCCTGTGTAATTCTAGTAACTAAACATATACTATTCATTCTCTCATATATGGTGAGGACTCGTGCCACTGGTCAAGAAAGACAACCACCTGTTCGGGTCGCGAGAGGCTGAGGCCGTGGTAGAGGCCGTGATAGGGGCTGAGTCATCGCCAGCGCAGCAGCTGGGGCAGCACCTACAGATCCCCCAGTTGTCCCCGCTTAGGACCAGGTCCAAGAGGTAGAGCTTCCGGCGGGACCAGCTCAGGCACCACCTGTGCCTATTCAGATTCCAGGCCTTCAGGAGGCCCTAGCTCAGATTATGACAGTGTGTACTGGCCTTGCTCAGGCGGTCTCAATGTCGACGGTCGCAGCCACTTCTCAGACCGTGGGAGGCACTCAGACTCTCGTCGCTATCACACCCAAGCAGGTTGTTCAGGGACTTCAGACACCGGAGGCACCACCAGCCCAGCCGGTTGCAGCTGCGCAAGATTATGTGGTTCCTGCTATGCCTAAGGATGATCAGCGTAGGCTGGAGAGGTTTGGGAGACTCCAGCCGCCACCTTTTAGTGGCACAGAGAGAGAGGACGCTCAGGACTTCTTGGACAAGTGTCAGAGGATACTCTGTACTGCTGGTAATCTAGGGACTTGTGGGGTCTTATTCACTACCTTTCAGTTTTCTGGGGCTGCACTCAGATAATGGGAGACTTATGAGAGTTGTAGGCCTATTGGCGCAACACCTCTTACTTGGCAGAAATTCTCCGTTCTCTTTCTGGAGAAGTTTGTACCTGAGTCCCGCAAAGAGGAGCTGCGTAGGCAGTTTGAGCAGCTTTGCTAGGGTGAGATGTCTGTTACACAGTATGAGATACAGTTCTCCGAGTTAGCTCGTCATGCGGTCTGGTTGGTTCCCACAGACCGAGAGAGGATCAGGAGGTTTATAGATGGCTCAATTTTCAACTTCTATTGATTATGACCAGGGAGGGAGTATTTGGGCTACCTATGATGAGGTTGTCGACATTGCTCGACATATTGAGATGGTACGAGATCAGGAGAGGGCTGAGAGGGAGGCTAAGAGGCCTCGTGGTCAGGGTGGTTTTAGTGGTGCTCCTCAGGGAGGTCAATTTCAGCAGGGCCAGTTTCAGCAGAGTCAGTCATCATTCAGTGCATTGCTAGCACAGGGTTCTCATTATGCCCCGCCCGCTCAGGTATCATCCAGTAATTCTTTTGGGCATCAGGAGCAAGAGTTTTGTTAGAGGATGGGTTATTTCGAGTGTGGGGATTTTGGTCACATTGTGAGATATTGCCCTAGGCTGTTGGGTGGGACCCCACAGCGTAGTACACGGCCGACGACACCAGCGCCAGTTCCTCCACCACCCGCCTAGCCAGCTAGGGGTGGAGTTCAGCCAGCTAGGGGCGGAGCCCAGTTAGCTATGGGTCGCCCGAGAAGGGGAGGCAGATCAGGGGGTGGTCAGGCCTGTTTCTATGCCCTCCCAGCTAGGCCAGATGCTATTGCTTCAGATGCTATGATTTCAGGTATGTTCTTCAGTTAGACTCATTCGAGGATGAACGTTTGCTTAAGAGGGGGAGGATGTAACGATCCGGTCGGTCATTCCGAGAGTTGTAGTCTCGTTTTCCCCCATTTATGCTTATTTATGTGTTGTTCAGTTGTGTTAAGTTATATCGAGTTGGTAGGTTTATATTCGGAGTAGTTTTGGAGTGAAATGAGACACTTAGTCTCTTAGTTAGAAAGTTAAGTTAGAAAAATCAATCGGAAGTTGACGTATGAGTAAACAAATTCGGATATGGATTTTTATAATTCGGTTAGCTTCGTTGAGTGATTTTAGAGTTAAGAGTGTGTCCGGAATGTAATTTGGAGGTCCGTGGTAGAATTGGGCTTGAATTGGCGAAAGTTAGAAATTTGGCGATTTTTGTCGGCAGTAGAAAATTAGGTATCGGGGTCGGAATGAAATTCCGGAAGTTGGAGTAGGTTTGTGGTGTCATTTTTGATGTGTGTGAAAAATTTGAGGTCATTTGGATGTGGTTTGATAGATTTCGGCGTCGTTGGCGAATTTTGAAAGTTTAGAAGTTCTTAGACTTGAATCTGGGGTTGATTTGGTGTTTTGGTGTTGTTTTGGGTGTTCCGAAGGTTCGACTAAGTTCGGGTAGTGATATATGACTTATTGGAATTATTGGTTGAGGTCCCTAGGGCTTGGGATGAATTTGGATGGCTAACGGGAAGTTTGGAGTTTGGAAAATGTAGTTGATGCTGGTGTTCTGCTATTTCCGCACTTGCGGAAGAAGGAGTCGCATGTGCGAGGTTGCTAGTGTGCAAGGGGAGTCCACAACATAGGGCACTGCTGGCTACATAGGATGTGCAGGTTCGAGTTGGAGATCGAATCTACGAGCCCGCAGGTGCGAGACCTGGGGCGCAGATGTGGAAAGGAGAGCTCTGGGCAGGCTTCGCAGGTGCGGAAGGTGTGTCGCATCTGCGAGCCCGCAGGTGCGAAGGGGCAGCCGCAGGTGCGAAGCTTGGCATTTAAGTGACTTTCGCAGGTGCACACCCAGGACCGCAGGTGCGGCCACGCAGGTGCGAAGAAGAGGGTCCGCAGGTGCGGAATCCCTGGGGCAGATCCTATATATATCACACTTCGCAAATTTTGGCCCTTTTCTCACCATTGTTGAACAGTTTTGAGCTTTGGGGCAGTGTTTTCCAAGGTGGAATCACAAGACATCAGTGAGGTAAGTCATTTGGATTTAATTACATGCGTTTATGATGTTGTTTCACTAATTAGCCATGAAATTAGTAGGGGTTTAGGATGAAATTGAGGGAGTTAGGGTTTGAGTTTTGGAGAGTTTTAAGTGAGGATATGAGGGACCAAACGGAGTCCGATTTTGATGAATTTTATATGGTTAGACTCGGGAGACGACGAGGATTATTATTCTGCCATTTTTGACTGGTTTCGAAACATAGGCCCGGGGGTCGAGTTTTGGCCGATTTCGGAATTTTGGCCTATTTATGTAGTTTGTATTGTGGAATTCGATTCTTTAGCCTATGTTGATAGTATTATTCTGATTATGGATAGATTCGGAGCTTTTGGAGACCGAGTCCAGAGACGAGGGCATCCCGGAGTAGGATTTTATGTTGTTAAGGTAAGTAACAGTTTTAACTCTAGCTTTGAGGGTACAAACCCGGAGATTGACATCACGTGATTATTTGGAAGTAATACCCATGCTAGGAGACGGGCTTATGGGTGTGCACCGCGAGGGATTGAGATTTGGTCAGTCCCGTGAGGCTGTGAGGCCTAATGGCTATTATCTCTGGTTATGTGTTTATTTGTTGTGGAACTTGTTTGCCTTCATGTTAGAGATCATGCTTAGGTTTTATTCATGCTCACATTATTTGCACTCAGTCATAGATATTATTATACGTGTTTACCTCAGACCCTATTATTTTGCTGATATGCTGTGATACTTGACGTGGACTGTGTTTCCCTTATTTGTTGATGATGGTGAGGCTAGAGAGGTACATGACTAAGTAAGGCCGAGAGCCTGTTGTGAGGTACTTGATTGAGGCGCGTGAGTTGTTCGTGTGGATCCAGGTATTGATACCATAGTACGCGAGTTGTTCGCGTAGCACGTGAGTTGACCGTGCAGATCCAGGGATTGATATTATGGCACGTGAGTTGTCCGTGCAGCACGTGAGTTGTCTGTGCTTAGCGCTTGGGCATTGGGAGCCCCTCCGAAGTCTGTACACACCCCAGTGAGCGTAGGTACCTATTGAGCGTTGAGTGTTGAGTACGAGTGCCGAGAGCTGAGTGATGGAGTGACATTGTTGTAAGGTTTCAATGCTTTTGCTATTGCTGCACTTTACCTAGTAATTTCTTTGTAGCATTTATTGAGTTGATGGAATTTACCTATTTATTTCTGTTTATTTTAAATTGTGATAAAAGAATAATAGAATTGTTTTACTTAGCTCGTCACTACTACTCAGTTCCTTAGTTATTTCTGTTACTACCGAGTTGGTTGTACTCACACTACACCCTGCACTTTATGTGCAGATCCAGGTGAGGTAGAGCACAGCAATCGTTGAGTTCAGGTCGGCTATCGTTGGAGACTGCAAGGTAGCTTCTAGCATCCGCAGGACCTTGTTACTCCTTTTATCATTTCTTCCTTTGGACTGTATTGACAGTTAGATAGTTTTATTTCTTAGTTCATAGATTTAGACGCTCATGACTTAGTGACACCCCGATGTTTGGGGCTCGTTTTCGTATTTTCTATATTATATTTAGAGTTGGTTTGGTTTATGAGAAATTCAAATATTGGAAATGTTTTCGTTAAATTCTTATAATTAAAATTGGTAGTAATATTTTGGGAAATAGGCTTGCCTTCTATCACGAAAGGCGCCATCACGACCATGGTTAGATTTTAGGTCGTGACAAGTTGGTATCAGAGCCTAGGTTATATAGGTCTCACGAGTCATGAGCGGGTTTAGTAGAGTCTTGCGGATCGGTACAGAGACGTCTGTACTTATCTTCGAGAGGGTGCAAAACCATTAGGAAAATTTCACATTCGTGGATTCTTGTCCTCAGTCCTGTGTAATTCTAGTAACTAAACATATGTTATTCATTCTCTCAAATATGGAGAGGACTCGTGCTACCGGTCAAGAGGGACAACCACCAGTTCGGGCCGCGAGAGGCTGAGGCCGCGGTAGAGGCCGTGGTAGAGGCAGAGTCATCGCCAGCGCAGCAGCTGGGGCAGCACCTACAAATCCCCCAGTTGTCCCCACTCAGGACCACGTCCCGGAGGTAGAGGTTCCAGCGGGACCAACTCAGGCACCACCTGTGCCTATTGGCATTCCAGGCCTTCAGGAGGCCCTAGCTCAGATTATGACAGTGTGTATTGGCCTTGCTCAGGCGGTCTCTATGTCGACGACCGCATCCACTTCTCAGTCCATGGGAGGCCCTCAGACTCCCGTCGCTCGCACACCCGAGCAGGTTGTTCAGGGACTTCAGACATCGAAGGCACCACCAGCCCAGCCGGTTGCAGCTACATAGGATTATGTGGTTCCTGCTATGTCTAAGGATGACCAGCGTAGGCTGGAGAGGTTTGGGAGGCTCCAGCCGCCACCTTTTATTGGCACAGAGAGAGAGGACGCTCATGACTTCTTGGACAAGTGTCAGAGGATACTCCATACTGCTGGTATTCTGGAGACTTGTTGGGTCTCATTCACTACCTTTCAGCTTTCTGGGGCTGCACTCAGATGGTGGAAGACTTACGAGAGGCGTAGATCTGTTGGCGCAGCACCCCTTACTTAGCAGCAGTTCTCCATTCTCTTTCTGGAGAAGCTTGTACCTGAGTCCCACAGAGAGGAGCTGCGCAGGCAGTTTGAGCAGCTTCGCCAAGGTGAGATATCTGTTACACAGTATGAGATGCGGTTCTTCGAGTTAGCTCGTCATGCGGTCTAGTTGATTCCCACAGACCGAGAGAGGATCAGGAGGTTTATAGATTGCCTCAGTTTTTAGCTTTGATTGCTTATGACCAGGGAGACATTATCTGTGGCTACCTTTGATGAGGTTGTCGACACTGCTCGGCAGATTGAGATGGTACGAGGTCAAGAGAGGGCTGAGAGGGAGGCAAAGAGGCTTCGTGGTCAGGGTGATTTCAGTGGTGCTCCTCAGGGAGGTCAGTTTGAGCAGGGCCAGTTTCAGCAGAGTCAGTCATCATTCAGTGCATTGCCAGTGCAGGGTTTTCATTATGCCCCGCCAGCTCAGGTATCATTCGGTAATTCTTTTGGGCATCAGGAGTAGCAGTTTTGTTAGAGGAGGGGTTATTTCGAGTGCGGGTATTTTGGTCACATTGCGAGATATTTCCCTAGGCTATTAGGTGGGACTCCACAGCGGAGTACTCAGCCGACGGCACCAACACCAGTTCCTCCACCACCTGTCAAGCCAGCTAGGGGAGGAGCCCAATCAACTATGGGTCGCCCGAGAGGAGGAGGTAGATCGGGGGTGGTCAGGCCCGTTTCTGTGCCCTTCCAGCCAGGCCAGATGCTATTTCTTCAGATGCTGTGATTTCAGGTATGTTCTTCAGTTAGACTCGTTCGAGGACGAACGTTTGTTTAAGAGGGGGAGGATGTAATGACCGGTCGGTCGTTCCGAGATTTGTAGCCCCATTTTCCCCATTTATGCTTATTTAAGTGTTGTTCAGCTGTGTTGAGCTGTATCAAGTTGGTAGGTTTGGGTTCCGAGTAGTTTTGGAGTGTAATGAGACACTTAGTCTCTTAGTTAGAAAGTTAAGTTAGAAAAGTCAACCGGAAGTTGACTTATGAGTAAACCAATTCGGATGTGGATTTTTATGATTCAGTTAGCTTCGTTGAGTGATTTTAGAGTTAGGAGTGTGTCCGGAATGTAATTTGGAGGTCCGTGGTAGAATTGGACTTGAATTGGCGAAAGTTCTAATTTGGCAATTTTGGTCGGCTGTGGAAAATTAGGTATCGGGGTCGGAATGAAATTTCGGAAGTTGGAGTAGGTTTGTGGTGTCATTTGTGATGTGTGTACAAAATTTGAGGTCATTCGGACGTGGTTTGATAGGTTTCGGCGTCGTTGGCGAATTTGGGAAGTTTAGAAGTTCTTAGGCTTGAATCAGGGGTTGATTTGGTGTTTTGGTGTTGTTTTGGGTGTTTCGAAGGTTCGACTAAGTTCAGTTAGTGATATATGACTTATTGAAATTATTGGTTGAAGTCCCGAGAGGCGCGGGATGAATTCGGATGGCTAACAGGAAGTTTGGAGTTTGGAAAATGCAGTTGATGTTGTTGTTCTGCTATTTCCGCACATGCGGAAGAAGGAGTCACAGGTGCGAGGTCACTGGTGCGCAAGGGGAGTCCGTAGGAACGGGCAGTGCTGGAATACGTAGGATGCGCAGGTGCGAGTTGGAGGTCGCATCTGCGAGCCCGCAGGTGCGAGACCTGGGGCGCAGATGCGGAAAAGAGGGCTCTGGGCGGGCTTCGCAGGTGCGGAAGGTGTGTCGCATCTGGGAGCCCGCAGGTGCGAAGGGGCAGCTCCAAGTGCGAAGCTTGACGTTTAAGTGTCTTTCGCAGGTGCACACCTAGGACCGCAATTGCGGCCACACAGGTGCGAAGAAGAGGGTCCGCAGGTGCGGAATCCCTGAGGCAGATCTTATATTTATATTCTGCAATTTTTGACTGGTTTAGAGACGTGGGCCCGGGGGCTGGGTTTTGGCCGATTTCGGATTTTTGGCCTATTTATGTAGTTTTTATTGTGGAATTCGATTCTTTAGCCTATGTTGATAGTATTATTCTGATTATGGATAGATTCGGAGCTTTTGGAGACCGAGTCTAGAGACGAGGGCATCCCGGAGTAGGATTTTACGCTGTTAAGGTAAGAAACAATTTTAACTCTGGCTTTGAGGGTATAAACCCGTAGATTGACATCACGTGATTGTTTGGGAAGTGATACCCATGTTGGATGACGGGCGTGTGGGTGTGCAACGCGAGGGATTGAGACTTGGTCCGTCCCGTGAGGCTGTGAGGCCTAATGGCTATTATCTGTGGTTATGTGTTTATTTGTTATTAAACTTGTTTGCCTTCATGTTAGAGATCATGCTTATGCTTTATTCATGCTTACATTATTTGCACTTAGTCATATACATGTTTACCTCAGACCCTATTATATTGCTGATATGTTGTGATACTTGATGTGGGTTATGTTTCCCTTATTTGTTGATGATGGTGAGGCTAGAGAGGTACATGATTGAGTGAGGCCGAGGGCCTATTGTGAGGTATTTGATTGAGGCACGTGAGTTGTCCGTGCAGTATGTGATTTGTCCGTGCGGATCCAGGTATTGATACCATAGCGCGTGAGTTGTCCGCGTAGCACGTGAGTTGACCGTGCGGATCTAGGGATTGATATTATGGTACGTGAGTTGTCCATGCAGCACATGAGTTGTCCGTTCTTAGCACTTGGGTTTTGGGAGCCCCTCCGAAGTCTGTACACACCCCAGTGAGCGCAGGTACCTATTGAGCATTGAGTGCTGAGTGCGAGTGCCGAGAGCCGAGTGCTGAGTGATGGAGTGACATTGCTGTGAGGTTTCATTGCTTTTGCTATTGCTACACTTTACCTGGTAATTTCTTTGTAGCATTTATTGAGTTGATGGAATTTACCTGTTTATTTCTGTTTATTTTAAATTGTGATAAAGAAATAATTGAATTGTTTTACTTAGCTCGTCACTACTACTCAGTTCCTTAGTTATTTCTATTACTACCGAGACGGTTGTACTCACACTACACCCTGCACTTTATGTGCAGATCCAGGTAAGTTAGAGCGCAGTAATCATTGAGTTCAGGCCGGCTATTGTTGGAGACTGCAAGGCAGCTGCTAGCGTCCGCAGGACCTTGTTACTCCTTTTATCATTTCTTCTTTTGGATTGTATTGACAGTTTGACAGTTTTATTTCTTAGTTCATAGATTTAGACGCTCATGACTTAGTGACATCCTGATGTTTGGGGCTCGTTTTCGTATTTTCTATATTATATTTAGAGTTGGTTTAGTTTATGAGAAATTCAAATATTAGAAATATTTTCGTTAAATTCTTATAATTAAATTGGTAGTAATATTTTGGGAAACAGGCTTGCCTTGTATCACGATAGGCACCATCACAACAATGGTTAGAGTTTGGGTCGTGACACCGGCCTTGGTTCAATACACAATTTACACAATTTAAATTTACACAGTATAACATAAATTTACACAATTAGTTCATTTAAAATATAATTATAGATAATTCTATTTAATAAGCATTATTAATAACCTAATGATAAGTAAACTATTATAACATGTTAAAATACATCGACGTTACATATAACTTAAATGCTTTTCATTGGGTGTGAAAAAAGGTATCGTCGCAAGCTAATCTTTTTTTGGGTTAAACTGTAATTAATACAACTTAGGAGGAGCCAGGGAGTGTTTCTTCAGCATTTTTATATCGGAAAAGGGACAAATATATCCCTGTATTATTAGAAATAGTTTAAATATTGTCACGACCCAAAATCCAACTAGTCGTGATGGCACCTAACCCAACTTGCTAGGTTAGCCAACTAATAACTATCCAATTCCAATAATATTTAATAAGACAATTAAGTAAAAGAAATTATCTGAATCTTATACATTTCCCAAAGACTCGTAGTACAAATCATGAGCTTCTAAGATTAGAATTTATAAAGCCAATATGAAATAAATACATCATCTGTTCGAAATGTACATAAACCAATTTTGTTTTATGAATCTAAGGCTACCATGAACAAGAGACAGCTACAACCGGAACGCATGTACGTCTTTAATTCCAACTCCCGTCTATCACAGCAACATCAACAACCAACATCTGTACGCAAGGTGCAAAAGTATTGTATGAGTACAACCGATCCCATGTACTCAATAAGTAATAAACCTAACCTTAGGTTGAAAATAGTGACGAGCCGAAACAAAGGTCGGGTCCAACACCAATAGCCAACAACAGTCCAAAACAACATAAAGCAAGTAATAAAAGAAGTAACACAGAGATAAAATGCTCATCTTAATCATGATTTCTGAAATTAGTCCTGTCTTTCAAGTATATCAGTGAAAACCCAAGTCGTTTACCGAAGTTTCCAAAAATATGAGTAAGTTTGAAAACAATAATTTTTCCCAAAAATCCTTTCAACAATAGATAAGATGTTCCATTTTTCTCTCCAGATAGCAAGTGTAAAATACATCTCTATGCCCATATGTCAACATGTGTGAAAAGTCATGGATGACGTGATATCGTACAACATGAGGAAAATATATCTTTATACCTGTATGTCATGTGTGCATGTCAATGTAATGTATCTCAGAGATGAACTCATGCTCAATCACTTAGTACTGTATATGGCCAATCCGGCCCAGGGAAGATCCATCCCGGAATATATACATCAACTGACCAGCAGTCACTCAGTACCGAGTAAGGCCAATCCAGCCTGTGGGGAAGATCCATCCCCAAGTATAAATGCTTCGGACAAGATCCATATCACGATCCAATTTCAACTATAGGCCGTGATAGCGCCTAACACTACAGCTAGGCAAGCCAACCAGTAATTTAAATCCATATTATATTATTTAAAATTAACCAAGTAATTAAACTCTTCTTACTTGCAAGATTTAAAACAATATGAAAAGATCTGATAAATTAAAATAACCAAGAAAATAATTAAATCAAAACATTCTACTAGTCTGTGTGCCAAGACCTGGTGTCACAAGTGTATGTGCATCTAGTAGATTATACAAAACTCCAAATACTGTCTAAAATAAAATAGACAGAATGTAAATACAAGAAGAGACACGGGTAGCTGCAGAAAGGCTCAGAAAGGCAGCTTACCACTACGCCTCTGGATAACGTGGGTGTAAGATGATAGGTCCTCCACTAGTACTTGCCTCAGGTCCTGCACAAAAAGTGCAGCAAGTATAGTATGAGTACGTAAACAACGTATACCCACTAAGTATCAAGCCTAATCTCGAAGTGGTAGAGACGAGATGGTCTACTTTGACACTCACTAAGGGTCAACAATAATAAATAGAATGAAATATAATTATTTAAATCAGCATGATTCACAGAGTTAATCAATAATTTTATTCAATTAGCAGAAATAATAAAAATCTTTCAAATGCAACAATTTCCAATCTATTAATTAAATCCACAAGCTGCAAGAAAAATAGCAAAGTATCGTGTAATTATTATTATTATTAGGCACGATTTCTTCCGAGGTCGTGCGACGCGATCCATAGATGCATCTATCCTGCTGAGGCGTTCGGCCCGCTCCACAAGAAAGGAGAACATTTTCTTATGTACCTCCGGAAGAAGAGCATATTTATTATAAGATTAATTCGAGAGGATGAACAATTCTTTTAACAATTAATTAATTTAAACAGAAAATTTAAGCATATGAGATTTTCATCTTTTAATATTTTTCCCTAACAATTCACA
>AWOL01S0006678.1:90853-154688 GCA_000715115.1 Nicotiana otophora | reverse complement strand
GGGGGGGGGGGGGGGGGGGGGGGGAAGTGTTGAGCAGATTGGGTCTCAGTTCCGGACTCATTCAGACCAAGCCCACTCCTCTCCCAGCAGCCTACATAATAACACACACATATAGCAACATAGCTTTTATATTCTTTAGCCTTTTTACCTTTGTAAATATAGCCACATTGTAACACAAGTATAAATACTTATATTTCTGGAAATAGGAGGTTAGGAGATTCATTAATGATAATAGATATTTTCTCTGATGGTTCTTTTCCCCTTTTCTCTCTACTGTACAGCTAGGGTTTCCTCCATTGAAACTCATTGCATGAGCTCACTCTGAGCTTCTAGAAGGGTTATGGGTAAAAATGAGGGTCGGGTTTAATCCGAGTCGGGTATTAAAATTGGGGATGTATTTAGTTGTTCTAACGATGTCACGTGTCCCTCCGTCTAAATTAGGGGCAAATCAATATCAAAGTATAACGGTGAGGATATAATTGAAATAATACTCAAACGGATGATATATTTAAACTATTTCTAATAGTACAAGTGTATATTGGGCTTTTATATTCTAAAACTACGTTGGCATTGAGGCGTGTATTGCAATTCCGAAGAAGATGTGGTACATGGGCTATGGCTACTCAGGAGACAGAGACATCCACAACTGTTTTTAAGAGCATAATTGTTGTTTTTTCCCATGAATAATTCTATTAAGCAGGTCTACTTTGTTAAATTAGCCTTAACAACTGCTTAACAATTCCGTTCAAATCAATTTATAGCTAATTTTTTAATAAAGCCCGTTGGAAAAAGTAGGGTACTGTGTCCATTTTTGTTACAAAATGTAAACTCAAAAAGTATTAATATTATTGGATTTGCAAATATTGTTATTAATAATTATCTGATTTGCCAACATTATAATATATACCTGATTTGCTAATATTGTTATTGGAACACTATTTTATTTGTTACTAATATTGTTATTCGTACATTATCCAATTTGCTTATATCGTTATTATTACACCATATATATCTAATTTACTAAAATATTGTTACTAATACATTATCTGATTTGCTAAGACTGCTATTAAAACACTATCTAACTTGCTAATATAGTTTTTAATGCACAATCTGATTTGCTGGTAATTAATCCATTCCCTTTTTTGTTTTGTTTTGAAATTGTAATTAGGAATTGATTCCTTCTTTTTATTAAAAAGGTAAGTAATTTATTCTTAAATTACGGGTGTATATAAGCATGAAACAGAGATAGCCTAGACCATTAATTAGCCTTGTAAGTAAAGTGGTTTAATTTGGGGTTTCTTAATTAGGAGCATCAATGGCTTTCTTCTTAGTTGCTGTTTCAGTGATTTTTGGATTTTGCATGTTGTGTACTGCTTTATTTAGATGGAATGAGATCAGGTACAGTAACAAAAGTTTGCCTCCTGGAACTATGGGTTGGCCACTTTTTGGTGAGACTACAGAATTCCTAAAACAAGGTCCAAGCTTCATGCAAAACCAGAGAGCCAGGTATGTATGTATGTATGTATGTGTGTTTGTGTGTGCATACACATATCACATTTCTTCTTTTTCACTTATAATCAATGAGGTGGTAGTCTGAATGGCGTTTATTGAATCTCATTTTTCGAAAAACATTGTTTGGTATATTGGTGAAAAAAATTATTATGTATATTAAATTGTCGAATCTCCCTAACATAAGGGAAGCGCCTAAAATTAAATGCCATGGTATTCTAATATTTTTTAATTTCCTTGTTAGATTTTCTGGTTCTGCCACTGAATTCTCAATTCAATAGCGTAAAGACCAGATCTTCCAGTTATGCTTCACAATTCACATTCACAATTGTTTTATATGTCTATGCTTTATCATATCATACCCTTTGATTACATGCTATTTCCATTGATAGCATATAGAGCCCTCCTTTACACAAAAGTGATAACCTCTAATTGAATTCTTACCTAAGTGATATATATATGTTTTTGTGTAACAGGTATGGGAATTTTTTCAAATCCCACATACTTGGTTGCCCTACGATTGTGTCAATGGATCCAGTGTTAAATGGATATATTCTGACTAATGAGGCAAAGGGACTGGTTCCAGGTTACCCACAATCCATGTTAGACATTTTAGGAAAATACAATATTGCAGCAGTTCATGGTGCTGCTCACAAGTACATGAGAGGAGCATTACTATCTCTAATCAGCCCTACTATGATTAGAGACCAAATTTTTCCAAAAATTGATGAGTTCATGAGATCCCATTGGAGTAATTTGGAAAACAATGTCATTGATATTCAAGAAAAGACCAAAGAGGTGGGTATATAAATATGAGCTTTGCAAAATCTAAAGAGAAATCTTGTTTCTATTTGTTTTCATCTATATATATCTTTTTTTTTCTTTTTTTTATAACGGCGGTGTGAGGGTCAGTTTTACGGATATTGACTATTCTACAAGATATCTGTTACTTTTCATAATACCCACAAGGCTTAGACAGATAAAAATAAACCATTCACGTTTTTTGTCTCCACTATGATCTAGTAGTGTGCTAACAATTTTTTTTTTTAATCCCTCCACACCCCACAAACCTCCCCATGCAGATGGCATTTCTCTCATCATTGAAACAAATTGCTGGGATTCAATGTAGCTCAATAGCTCAAGAAATAATGCCTGAATTCTTCAAGCTTGTACTAGGGACTATTTCACTCCCTATCAACCTTCCCAACACAAATTATCGTCGTGCATTCCAGGTAATTAACTAATTAATTAACGTATATATACCCTAACAGCATAATGAATTTTTACATTATAAATGTATTTTAACATGTTGTAGCAGGTTATTAATCTACCTTATTATTCAACCCACCAATCTCATTTCTTATGAACAATTACTTGTAATCATCTTCTAGATACAAATTAACACTATCCGTGTATAGAAATGATTAAAATCTTAAATAACCTATTTACTCGTGAAATCTTTTATAATAACAAAAATTTTGTATGTGTCCAGGCGAGGAAAAACATTGTCAGCTTACTGAGGAAACTAATAGAAGATAGAAGAACTTCCAAGAAACTCCAACAAGACATGCTTGGTTTTATGATGAATGAAGAAACAAATAGATACAAATTAACAGATGATGAGATGATTGATCAAATTATAACCATTTTGTACTCTGGATATGAAACTGTCTCCACTACTTCTATGATGGCCATCAAATATCTTCATGATCATCCAAGAGCTATTGATGAACTTAGAGTAAGTGAAAATACCAATTAAATATCGACATTATATTGTTTGATTAATTCATCTGATTAATCGTAATTCTACAGAAAGAACACATGGCAATCAGAGAAAAGAAAAGGCCGGAGGATCCTATTGATTACAATGATTATAAGGCAATGCGATTCACGCGCGCTGTAAGTGTGACATATTTATATTTGGATAATAATGATTGTGAAATGATTAATGTTAGAAATCCAATCTTTAAATTTCTGTGATGCAGGTGATCTTTGAGACCTCCAGGTTAGCAACAATTGTAAATGGTGTTCTTAGGAAAACCACACAGGATATGGAATTAAATGGTAAGTCAGTCTGGGACAAAATCTTGTGTATAATAATAAGTTAAGCTATACTGTTAAAAATAATATCACGTTGTTACTATATATAACTTGAATCCTTATAATATAATTGGTAATTCTTTAATTATGGGCATCAGCACTGGGTCGTTTACTATTTTTTCTTTTTATGCTTATCGTGAGGAAGAGAAAGAATATGACTCTCCAAAGATCTCTATGTTTTATTTATATATATATCTCCTATCTTTTTTTAATGATCCCCTATGAAAATTGTCATGTAACTGAAATAACAGTACTGATTACAAAACCAAATCTCGCGCTTGTTGACGACACTTTCATTTAGTAATATATACTACCAACAACTGATTATTAGGAATATATGCGCTCTAATGGTGTAATGTCGTGGAAATTTAAGATAATGCCCCATATTTAATTTGCACTTGTTCATTATATATTACTCTAGGTTATACATACTCACAATAAGTAAAAGGACAAAAGACGCAATTTGATCTGAAAAGGGATGTGTACAGTTTTCACGTAAGATTAGCATATTTCCTCAAATAAGTATTACCACATAAATAGTTATTTGATGTGTTCTTTTTACGGCAGGATATATCATTCCCAAAGGATGGAGGATATATGTGTATACAAGAGAGGTTAATTATGATTCAAGGTTTTATCTCGATCCATATGCCTTCAACCCATGGAGATGGCTGGTTAGTACTTATATAATTTATGAATTAACAATATTATAATTCACGATTATTTTTCTTTAGCTTCTAATTCGAGGCAGATTTAGGATTTATAATCAACAGTAAATTATATTTTATGTCTGTGCATACGCACATATATAGGCAAAGTAGTGCATCCATTGCAACCCTCTAGATTAATTCATACTTCTAATTTTAATTTTTTAATATATAAATTAATATGAAAAAAAATGGCTGCAAAAATGTAGGATAAGAGCTTGGAGTACCAAAATTCTTTCTTGATATTTGGAGGAGGTACCAGACTATGTCCTGGAAAGGAACTCGGGATAGCAGAAATTTCTACATTTCTTCATTACTTCGTAACAAGATACAGGTAACAAATAATTAAACCCCGGTTCGATTAATTCAAAATAATTATTTACTTAATTAAATAGACGGGCACATGACATGACTCCAAATATATTTAATTGTAATTTCCTGTTTGAGTATAACTTTGTTAATGTGGTGTTTTGCAGATGGGAAGAGGTTGGAGGTGATAAACTGATGAAATTTCCCAGAGTTCAAGCACCAAACGGTCTGCGGATTAGAGTTTCGACTTACTAAACACAGATTTATTCATGTACTGAAAAAGCATAGTGCAGCAAGAAAAGAGGAATTGGGATGTAAAATTTACAGTTCTCGCAAACATAATGGATAAGGAATTAGACCTCTCTTTTTTTCGGCGGAGATATTCATGAGTTCCTTCGTGCATTAAAGCAGTACTTTTTATTTCTACTAGTATTAGAGCCTGTTTGGCAAGGAAGCAAAAAACAATTTTTTTGAAAATTTTGAGATGTTTGGCCAAATGAAAAAGTGATTTTGAGCAGTTTTTCTGCTTTTGATTCTAACTTCTTCCAAGAAGCAGAAACAAAAAATTACTCTCTCTGTAGTTTGACTTTTAAGAAAAAAAGAAACTTTTGAAACTTGTGATCTTAAAAGCTTAAGGGGTAAAAGTTTTATGGGGTCATGTCATTTGTGTGGTTATAAAAGCTTCTCATTAAAGGTAAATTGGGTAAAATGAAGAGTTTAAAGTTGAATTATTTCCAAATTTAGAAATGTGTCATTTATTTTGGAACAGACTAAAAAGGAAATTACATCATCTAATTTGAAACGAAGGGAGTAATATATTCATGATAAATGGACCTTGGGCATAACTCAACACCAAAAGCTAACTTATGAGGTTTGCCCAAGATCATATAAACAGACCAAGAAACCCAAAGCCCACCGATGTGGGATTCAACAGTTCAGGACAAAAATATCCTTACAATAAATTTAAATTTTGTAAATTATCCCTCATTAGTTTAATATTTCTACTTTTTCTCTTTTTACCATTCATTTCTTCTCTTTTTTCTTCTATCATATTTTTATCATTTCTCCTATTTCTCTTTGGAATATTCTTTCTACTATAAATAGATCTTTTCTTCGAAGAATATTCTTCTTTTAAATTTTTATATATTTAAATTTTAATATAAACAATAACTAATACTAGATACCTCAATATTATCACTTTAGAATAATTATATTTAATGTTGATTAATATCTTTAAATTATATTTTTATTATAATAAATATTTAAACTCAGTTATCTCTTTTAAATAATACTAATTGTAAACTAAACCTTTACGATTTTTTTTGTAGTTTAATACTCAAAAGTACTTTTTGAAACGATTGACCAAACATAATTTGCTTGTAAAAGCACTGCTCAATAAATTAGCCAAATACAAATTGCAACTTAGCAAAGTACTTTTTTTCAAAAGTATTTTTGTAACGACCAGACTTGTCGTTTTGAGCACATGCATTTCGTTCAGCCACTTGAAGTGTTGAGTAGTTTCGTATGATGTATTATGACTTGTGTAAATCGTCGGTTTTGGTTTTCAATTGTTTGGAATTTGTTTGGAAGAATGAATTTCATGTTTGAAGCTTTAAGTTGGAAGAGTTGATCAAATTTGACTTTTGAGTATTTCACCTTGGTTCAGAGTTTTGATGGTTCCGTTAGGTCTGGATGGTAATTTTGGACTAGGGCGTACGCATGTCCGGATTTGCATTTGGATATTTCTAGAAGGTTTCAGCACTATTTGGCGAAAATTGATAATTTGAACGTTTTCAACGTTCTTAGGTTTAACCGGGAGTTGACTTTGATGATATCGGATTCGGATTGTGGTTTCGGGAATTTCAATAGCTTCGCTATGTTATTTGGGACTTGTGTGCAAAATTTAAGTTCATTCCGAGTTGATTTGATGAGGTTCGGCACGAGTTTTTGAAGTTGAAAGATTCAAAATTCATTAAGTTTATTTGAGGTGTGATTCGTGGTTTTAATGTTGTTACGGGTGATTTGAGGCCTCGCATATGTCCGTATTATATTATGGGACTTGTTGGAATATTTGGACGGGGTCCCGAGGAGTTCAGGCATGATTCAGATTATTTTTGGACCATTTTTCTTCATTTTGGAATTGCTGGTTTCTGCTGATTTCTGGGCATCTGGTTTCCTTGTTCGCGATCGCGAAGAGTGCATCGCGATCTCGTAGAGTTGTTTGATGGCTGGGGAAAATTGTTCGTCCTATTTGCGAGTCTAGAGACGCGTTCGCGAAGGTTGAGGCAATTGTTCAGCGCATACGCGAGTCTAGCGACGCGTTCACATAGAAGGAAGGAAGGCCTAAGGATGTCACGCGTTTGTTCTTCGCGGTCGCGAAATGTGGAACGCGATCACATAGCTCTAAGGGAATTGACCACCGCGTTCGCAACTGAGATGTTGCTTTCGCGTAAGAGGAATTGCAACTGGCGAGATTTGTTCTACGCGAATGCAAGGGATTTTTCGCGTTCACAAAGTGTAATAACTGGGCAGACTCTATTAATAAGTGTAATAAGTGTTCTCTACTCGATTTTTATTATATTTTATGAATCTATCCTCGTTTTTGGTATTTGATTTATGATTTCAAAAGAGAAATTGGGGGCTTTTGTCTAAAATTTCATAGAGTGAATTTTAGAGTTTTAAACATAGATTCGGAGTCGGATTTGAGTGAAACTAGTATGGTGGGACTCATAATTGAATGGGTTGCCGGATTTTGTGAGTTTTGTCGGGTTTTGAGGTGCGGGCCCGGGTTTGACTTTTTGGTTAATTTTGTGCTTTTGATTAAATATTCAACCTTTATCGATTGGACTTCTTTCCTTTGGTATTATTTTGATTTTTGGAGTTTCTTTAGGCTAGTTTCGAGCCGTTCGGAGGTTGATATGCGTGGGCTGATATTTTTAGAGTATTATTTATCATGCTCGGTATTGGATTCAACTTGTTCGAGGTATGTAACACTTCTAAACTTGGTGCTGAGGGTATGAACCCCTGAATATACGTGTTATGTGTTTGGTGTTGAGGTGATGCACATGTTAGGTGACAGGCGTGTGGGAGTGCACCATGGGAATTATGACTCGGTTGATTATGTGGTACTGTGTAGCTATCTATCTTGTTTTTATCCATGAAATTCTTACATGTTAGAGTAATTGAGTTGTGATCCATGTTAAAAATCACGTTTAGGCCATGTACTTATTCTGTCGGGACCCACTGAGGTTATTTCTACTATTGAGTTATTTGCTTAAATTGCTATTACATGCTCAGTCATATTCATTCATTTGCATATCATATCTCAGTTTCTGTTATCATTTGTTGTCACATCATGTTATTATTATTTGGGTTGATTGGTATGAGATTTACGAGCCCGAGAGACTAGAGATATTGATGACTGAGTGAGGCCGAGGGCATGTTAGTAAGTGATATTGATGGGATCGGGCTGCGCGCCATAGCAGGTACTATTAATTCATGATGGGATCAGGATGCACGCTGCAACAGGTGTTATTGACTAATCATGGGATTGGGCTGGATGACGCAACATGTATTATTGATTCATGATGGGATTGGGTTGCGCGCCGCAGTAGGTTTTCTTAGTGCTTGGGCAGGATCTGCCCCTCCTGAGTCCCAAATACCAGTAGTGAGCACAGTATTTATTGATTCATGATGGGACCGGGATGCGCGCCACATCAGGTATCGTACAGTGCTGAGTGACTGAGTGTGCTGAGGGATTGAGCATGATGAGTGGGAGTGCGAGACAATGAGATTGAGTACTCTAAGAGTATGAGTACGTGAGTTCATCACTGTAATGCATTTCATTGACATGTATATTTGACATACAAGCATATAGATGTATTTTCTCATGCTACACGGTATTGTGACATTCATGACTTCACATGCACACTAACATGTAGGCATAGAGATATACTTTTCTCATGTTATCTGAGATTGAAATGTCTTATCTGTTGTTGAATGTTTTGGGGAAAAATCACAGCCTTCTAACTTACTCATATTTTGGTGACTTAGGTGAAAGATTTGGGTTTTACTGTTATACTTGAAAAGCATGCCTATTTGTCCGTAACTGTAAACGAGCTGAGCATCATATCTTTAAGTTGTTTCTTGTACTACTTTATATATTGTTATGGGTAGTTGTTGTCTATTGGTGTTGGACTATAACCGTTGTCCATGCTCGTCACTGCATTTAACCTAGGGTTAGATTTGTTACTTATTGAGTACACGGGGTCAATTGTACTCATACTACACTTCTGCACCTTGCGTACAAAGTTTGGATGCTGATGTTGCTGTGTATGGCGGGAGTTGGCATTGAAGACGTACCTGCGTTCTGATCATAACTGTCACTTGTTACTGGTAGCTTTCGAATAATTAATCTGTTCATGTATATTTCAAATAGATGATGTATCTATTTCATACCAACTTTGTAAACTCTAAATCTTAGAAGCTCATGATTTGTACTACCATCCCTTGGGAAGTGTATAAAAGTTAAGTTATTTCATAATTTATTTTCTCAATAAATCTTATTTGAATTGGATTCTTGTTAATTGTCTTACCCAGCGGGCTGGGTTAGGTTCCATCACGACTAGTTGGATTTTGGGTAGTGACAAGTTGGTATCAGAGCTCTAGGTTTATAGATTCTATGAGTTATGATCAAATGTCTAGTAAAGTCTTGTGGACCGGTATGATGACGTCCAAACCTATCTTCAAGAGGCTACATGGCATTTAAGATAAACTTCCAATCTTTCTTTCCTTATCGTGCGACATTGATTTAGCTTGAAGCGTATCTGTTAAATTCCTTCCTCTCATTCGTATGCATATATTAGCACTCCATATCAGTTGTGCATCGATGGCTTATGGATTCCATGGATGAGATGCGAGATGTATTGCTATGTTTTGGAGTTGGGCCTGTCAGGAGGACTTGAGGCCGGGTTTGGACTGCAGCTTAGGCTCGATAGTTTCAGTTGTGTGAGCATGTGCTTAGGGACTTCTATTTCCGATAGTGTCTCTATGAGTGGAATTTATGGCTCGGTGAGTGGTTGGATGGCTATGTGATGAGTATAACGCGATTGCGGTATGCGTTCAGATGGTTTGAATGTGACGAGAAGAGTTTGCTTGGGATGTAAAAAAAAGACTATTGGGTGCTTCATTTCTTTCTTGATGTGTTGTATAGTCACGAGTTATGATCGTATTGAGGAAATATTTTGTGTTGTTTATTTGTGGAGTGAAGTAGATTCTCAGGTCTTGTTGATGAGTTCAGACTCAGGAAGATTAAGTGATTGCGTCATAGTTATGGCTATGAAAGGGTATAGAGAGATGTGAGTTTGAATCTAAGCAGGCGGGTTATCACATGGGGACAATCTACTGATGTGTGATCCCTATGATATTGTGTG
Organism: Nicotiana otophora; assembly: GCA_000715115.1. Lineage (NCBI taxonomy): Eukaryota > Viridiplantae > Streptophyta > Magnoliopsida > Solanales > Solanaceae > Nicotiana > Nicotiana otophora. The sequence continues at coordinate 144,631 of AWOL01S0006678.1, read as the reverse complement.
AAGGCTTTCTTTTCTACCAGTAAGTATAGGTGTTGTGATTTGAGTTTGGATTGGTTGAGAAAGTTGACATGACCGACACGAGGATGAATGCGAGCTTAGCAGATGATTTGAGGTATTATATGGTTTGTGTTACATGAGCTTAGGAACAATTTAGTTAAATCTCACTGCGGTATTATGACAGTAATAGAGTATGGGCGTTGTGAGTTATCGAGTGTTTTGATCTATGGCTTTGAGCCAAGTGGGGGAGTCTGCTATCGATGATTTGATTGCATGGTTATGTGTTGTATTGGTTTCGGTTTGAGGCATACTTGTGGATCGGCTATGACTTGCAGAGGCTGGTTTTGAGGATGACTTAAGCAAGCAAATTTCTGGATGCATGGTGTATTACACTTTATGGGTATATGGGAATCAAGGAATGATTTGAATTGTTATTCGTGAAGGATGTAGTGCGCATGAAGTAGGAATTTACTCGATTGATTAAAGGTGTGGATTACTTCTTTGGGTGTTGCTGTGCTAATGGGTCATTAATCGTTCGGCGTGGGTCATTAGTCGTTCGGCCCGGTTGGGCAGTGCAATTGAGATTTGAGCAGAGTAGATGACTCTCGAGAAGTTTCTAACGGGTTCGAGATTTAAATGTAGCAATTGAGAATTTTTCGAATTTGTATATGGCTAGAATCTGAGATTTACATTGGATGGTGTCGAGACTTGCGGTAACTTTAAATCATTATGGATTCTATATTTTAGTATCATGAAGGCGTAGGAAACGACTTTAGATTCACAGAAGGTCTCTTCAGAGTGAGTGTCTCGGTTGTGGAACTTTTGGGGTGCTTAAGGGGAAATACAACGGCTTATGGGCCTTAAGGCGGAGTGGTTTTATGTTAGGATCTCTTGTGGTAAGCTTTGGGTAAGGATCGTGGTGTTCTAGCAAGGAGAAGTGTCAACTTGAGGGTAATTTAGAAGGAACTTAAAGAAATAGAACAACGTGGTAGTAGGTTGGATCATAACGGTAATGGATATGATTGGTTCTTTGTGGTACTTATGATGTGGTGAGTCTTTATAGGTATTTTGGTGGCAATACTCTTGGGTTTGGCAGCCTGTGTGGCTTGGTTGATTTAGAGAGATTCAGTTTTGATGGCTTGGTTATGTATAAATGGGTTTCAAAGAGATCTCGATGGTTTCTACCACGGTTTGCGATGGATATTTCCTACCGGCGTGAGGAGCATCTTGCGTATGTTGATTTTCTCCTAGATTGGACAAAATGGAAGGTGTTCCTACTGATTGAGTATGTATTCTGCGGGTGACTCAGGGTTGTTTATGAGATTTTCGTGCCTTTCATATGATGGCATGATAGAAGCGGTATGTTGTGTATGATTGAGATTTGCATGTGCAAGGTCACAGTTGAGTTTTGAAAGGAAGGTCATGAATTCTTAGACGACATGGACGATTTCAGACGACTAGATAAAGGTTATTACTACTTGGTATTTCCTGAGAAGGGTGCGTATTTGAGAAGGCGCATTGTGTTTTGACTTAAAGATGCTTCATTGGTACTGGGGTACTCGCCTGGTTGATCGACTGCTGATGTTCAGATATGCTATATGGCATGTAAGAGTTATAGAAGTATTTCTCGTGGGGGATGATTATGTATGAGAGATATGTTAGCCATTCGAGTGGTGAAGTTCGGCTATGGTGATTCAAATGTTCTATAGAATTGGATACTGGGAGTTCTCAGAAGCAGATTGTTTTGTGGTTGTGGACTATGAAGATGAGGCCAAAGTTAGCCAATTGGTAGTATGTGTTATGGTTAGGCTATTGTGGACTTTTGGAGGGTTTTTTTAATCTATCTGGGGATGACTGGGGTTGATTTGGGGTCCATTGGTAGGCCCAATGATGATGTGTATTCTACACCGGGTTGGATTTGTTGGCTCAGCACGATTAGTGTTAAGGGGTGAGTCACTCGATTATAGTTGAGCTTGTTCATGTTCTAATATATTCTATGCGTTCCTCTTCTATGCTACGAGGGGTTGTTATTCGTAGGTTATGTGCACACATGGTGCGGTTCTATTTGGGCCTTTTAGCGGAATTCGAGCGATATGGCGATTAGGGTGTTGAATGGTTGATTGCATCTTGGTTACGTTCTTTTCAGGAAGTGTGGTATATCGTGTTATTTGTTTCTCCATGGTGTGGTCATGCACTCCGTGCACTTGATGTCGAATTGCGTGTGGTTGTTGATTTTGAGCATTGTGGCTTGAGGTATTTCATAGAACCGGTGTTTAGATGGGGTCACACATTGCAGCGGAGTTATGTTGGGATATGATCCTTTGTGTTAGATTCGTGTAACTTGATTCTACTATGTATGATGGGTTCATAGCATTGTGGTTGTGGTGGTACTTGTTGATCTTGCAAGATCGTTCTCTCATTTGAATAATTTCTCCATTTTTTGGTGCATTTGAATTGTTGCGTATTGGTGCATGGATTGCACAGTTTATGACTTAAGGTTGTATTGGCGTGGCATGTTAGTATAGTTGCTGTATTTGATGAGGTGAGGTCGTTAGACCTAGAATGGCGCTATAGGATTTGATTGAGATATATTTGGAAGGATAATGTCACTGATCGGCTTAGAAATTGGCTATGGTTCTTGTCGAATAAGGGAGAGCTCCATGACTTGTTAATCTGATGGGTGGTTATGAGTTTTTATATGTTTCCTTCATCATCGGCAGTGTAAGAAGGTTCTAAATGAGCTTTTATTTGATATGATGTTTATTACCAGTATTGGGCTATTTTGAGCAGCTACTGTGATCGAGAATTATTGCTACGAGTATGCGAGTCGTATCGTATATCAGGTGATTTTGGCTTGAGTTATGGTTGTAGCTTGTTTAGACTTATACAATTTATAGATGCGATATTCGGGTCTTGTAAGGAATTCCGTATGTTGGAGATTGGGTTGTAAGGCTTACTGACTAAGGTTAAAGTAATGATCTTCAATTATGTCGTGTTGCCAGGATTACGTCGATTGGGGTGACGTGGGATCAGGCCCGGGTATGTGCATGTAAGGTTACATGGCGGTTTGATGGCTTTGGAATGACTCTAGGCATATTCGAGGACGAATGTATATTTAAGTGGGGAGAATGTAACGATCGACCGGTCGTTTTGAGCATATGCATTTCGTTCAGCCATTTGAAGTGTTGAGTAACTTTGTATGATGTATTATGACTTGTGTGAATCGTCATTTTTGGTTTTAACGTGTTTCGGATTTTTTTTTGGAAGAATGAATTTCATGTTTGAAGCTTTAAGTTGGAAGAGTTGACTAAGTTAGACTTTTGAATATTTGATCTCGGTTCGAAGTTTTGATGGTTCTGTTAGGTTCGGATTGTAAGTTTGGACTCGGGCGTATGCCCATATTTGAGTGAAGCTAGTATGGCTGGACTCATAATTGAATGTGTTGTCGGATTTTGTAAGTTTTATTGGGTTCCGATGTGCGAGCCCATGTTTGACTTTTTTGTTGACTTTGGGTTTTTGAGTAAATATTCAACCTTTATCGATTGGGCTTGTTTTCTTTGGCCTTATTTGATGTTTTGAGTTGCTTTTTGGCTAGTTTCGAGTCGTTCAGAGGTTGATACGTGCGGGATGGTATTTCTAGAGTATTGTTTAGCATGCTCGGTATTGGGTTCGATTTGTTCAAGGTATGTAACACTTCTAAACTTGGTGCTGCGGGTATGAACCCCTGAATATACATGTTATGTGTTTGGTGTTGAGGTGACGCACATGCTAGGTGATAGACGTGTGGTCGTGCACCGTGTGAATTATGACTCGGTTGATTCTGTGGTACTGTGTAGCTATCTATCTTGTTTCTATCCATGAAATTCCTATGCGTTAGAGTAATTGAAGTGTGATCCATATTAGAAATCAGGTTTTGGCCATGTACTTTTTCTGTCGGGAACCACTGAGGTCATATCTGCTGTTGAATTATTTGCTAAAATTGCAGTTACATGCTCAGTAATATTCATTCATTTGCATATCGTATCTAAGTCTCTGTTATCATTTGTTGTCGCATCATGTTATCATTGTTTGGGCTGATAGGCATGAAATTTGTGAGCCCGAGAGATTGGAGGGATTGATGACTGAGTGAGACGGATGGCCTATTTGTGAGTGATATTGATGGGATCATGTTGCGCGTCACAGCGGGTACTATTGACTCAAGATAGGATCGGGCTGCACGTTGCAACAGGTATTATTGACTCATAATTGGATCGAGTTGCATGCCACAACATGTATTATTGATTCATGATGGGATCGGGCTACGCTCCACAACATGTTTTATTAGCGCTTGGGCAGTATCTGCCCCTCCGAAGTCTGACATACCCGCAATGAGCACAATATTTATTGATTCACGATGGGATTGGGCTGCGCGCCGCAACATGTACCATACAGTACCGAGTGACTGAGTGTGTTGAGGGATTGAACATGATGAGTGGGAGTGCGAGACAGTGAGATTGAGTACTCTGAGAGTATGAGTACGTGATTTCATCACTGTGATGCATTGCATTGACATGTATATTTGATATACAGGCATAGAGATGCATTTCCTCATGCTACACGATATTGTGGCATTCATGACTTTACTTGCACATTGACTTGTAGGCAAAGAGATGTACTTTCCTCATGCTATCTGAGATTGAAATATCTTATCTGTTGTTGAAAGTTTTTGGGAAAAATCACATATTTCTGACTTACTCATATTTTGTTGAATGTGGTAAAAGATTTGGATTTTATTGTTATACTTGAAAACCATGCCTATTTTTCCGTAACTGTGAACGAGCTGAGCATCATACCATTGAGCTGTTTCTTGTACTACTTTTATTATATTGTTATGAGTTGTTGTTGGCTATCAGTGTTGGACTCCGACCATTGTCCAAGCTCGTCACTGCGTTCAACCTAAGGTTAGGTTTGTTACTTATTGAGTACATTGGGTCTGTTGTACTCTTACTATACTTCTGCACCCTGCATGAAAATTTTGGATACTGATGTTGTTGTGTATGGTAGTAGTTGGAATTCAAGATGTACCTGCGTTCCGGTCATAGCTGTCACTTGTTCCTGGTAACTTTAGAATAATTAATCAGTTCATGTATATTTCAAACAGACGATGTATTTATTTTATACCAGCTTTGTAAATGCTAAATTTTAGAAGCTCATAATTTGTACTACTAGTTCTTGGAAAGTTTATAAAAGTTCAGTTATTTCATCATTTATTTTCTTAGTAAATCTTATTTGAATTAGATTCTTGCTAATTAGCTTACCTAGCGGGTTGGGTTAGGTGCCATCAGGACTAGTTGGATTTTGGGTTGTGACAAGTTGGTATCAGAGCTCTAAGTTCATAGGTTCTACGAGTCATGAGAAAATGTCTCGTAGAGTCTTGTGGATCGGTATGATGGCGTCCATACCTATCTTCGAGAGGCTACAGGACATTCAGGATAATCTTCCCATCCTTCTTTTCTTATTGTGCGACATTAATTCAGCTTGAAGCGTATCTCTTGAATTCCTTCAACTCATTCGTATGCGCACGTGAGCGTTCGGTATCAGCTGTGCATCGATGGCTTGTGCATTCCATGGATGAGACGTAAGATGTGTTGCTATGTTTTGGAGTTGGGCCAGTTTGGAGGACTTGAGGCCAGGTTTCAGTTGTGTGAGCATGTGCTTAGGGACTTCTATTTCCTATAGTGTCTCTATGAGTGGAATTTATGGCTCGGTGAGTGGTTGGATGGCTATGTGATAAGTATGACGCGATTGTGGTATGCGTTCAGATGGTTTGAATATGACGAGAAGGGTTTGCTTGGGATGTAAAAAAAAGGACTATTGGGTGCTTCATTTCTTTCTTGATGTGTTCTATAGTCACGAGTTATGATCGTATTGAGGAAATATTTCATGTTGTTTATTTGTGGAGTGAAGTAGATTCTCAGGTCTTGTTGATAAGTTCAGACTCAGGATGATTAAGTGATTGCGTCGTAGTTATGGCTGTGAAAGGGTATAGAGAGATGTGAGTTTGAAGCTAAGCAGGCGGGTTATCACCTGGGGACAATCTACTGATGTGTGATCCCTATGATATTATGTGAAGGCTTTCTTTTCTACCAGTGAGTATAGGTGTTGCGATTTGAGTTTGGATGGGGTGAGAAAGTTGACCTGACCGACACGAGGATGAATGTGAGCTTAGCAGATGATTTTAGGTATTATATGTTTTATGTTACATAAGCTTAGGAAGGATTTAGTTGAACCTCACTACGATATTATGGCAGTAATAGAGTGTGGGAATTGTGAGTTATCGAGTGTTTCTATCTTAGCTTTGAGCCAAGTGGGGGAGTCTGCTATCGATGATTTGATTGCATGGTTATGTGTTGTATTGGTTTCGGTTTGAGGCATACTTGTGGATCGACTATGACTTGCAGAGCCTGGTTTTGAGGATGACTTAAGCAAGGAAATTTCTGGATGCATCGTGTATTACACTTTATGTGCATATAGGAATCAGGGAATGATTTGAATTATTATTCGTGAAGGATGTAGTAAGCATCGAGTAGGAATTTACTCGATTGATTAGGGGTGTGGATTACTTCTTTGGGTGTTGTCATGCTAATGGGGCACAGATCGTTCGGCCCGGTTGGGCAATGTAATTGAGATTTAAGCAGAGTAGATGACTCTCGAGAAGGTTCTAACGGGTTCGAGATTTAAATTTAGCAATTGAGAATTTTAGAATCTGAGATTTACATTGGATGGTGTCAAGACTTGCATTATTTCTATATCGTTATGGATTATACATTTCAGTATCAGGAAGGCGAAAGAAATGATTTAGATTCACAGAAGTTCTCTTCAGAGTAGGTGTCTCGGTTGTGGTACTTTTGGGGTGCTTAAGAGGAAATACAGCGGCTTATGGGCTTTAGGGTGGAATGGTTTTATGCTAGGATCTCTTGTGGTGAGCTTTGGGCAAGGATCGAGGTATTCTGGCAAAGAGAAGTGTCAACTTAAGGGTAATTCAAAAGGAACTCGGAGAAATAAGACAACCTAGTAGTATGTTGGATCAACGCGGTAATGGATATGATCGGTTCTTTGGGGTACTTACGATGTGGTGAGTCTCTATAGGTGATTTGGTGGCAATACTCTTGGGTTTGGCGACCTGCGTTGCTTGGTTGAGTTAGAGAGTTTCAGTTCTGGTGGGTTGGTTATGTGCAAATGGGTTTCGAAGAGATCTCGATGATTTCTACCACGGTTTGTGATGGATATTTCTTACCGGCGTGAGGAGCATGTTGAGTATTGTAATTTTCTCCTAGATAGGATAAAATGGAAGGTTTCTAACTGATCGAGTATGTATTCTGCTGGTGACTCACAGTTGATTATGAGATTTTTGTGCTTTTCATATGATGGAGTGTTAGATGTGGTGTATTGTGTGGGATTGAGATTTGCATGTGCAAAGCCACAAATCATTTTTGAAAGGAAGGTCATGAATTCTTAGATGACATGGATAGTTTCAGATGACTACATGAAGGCTCTTACTACTTGGTATTCCCTGAGAAGGGTGCACATTTCAGAAGGCGCACTGTGTTTTGACTTATAGATGCTTCATTGGTATTGCGGTACTCGCCTGGTTGATCAACTACTGATGTTCAAATTTTGCTATATAACATGGAACAATTATAGAAGTATTTCTCATGGGGATGATTATGTATGAGAGATGTGTTAGCAATTCGAGTGATGAAGTTAGGATCGACTATGGTGATTTGTGTGTTTTATGGAATTAGAGATTAGGAGTTCTCAGAAGTAGATTGTTTCATGGTTGTGGACTATGAAGATGTGGCCAAAGTTAGCCAATTGGTAGTATGTTTTATGGTTAGGTCATTCTTGACTTTTGGATGGTTATTTATCTATCTGGGAATGACCGGGGTTGATTTGGGGGTCTATTGGTAGGCCCAATGATGATGTGTATTCTACACCGGGTCGTACTTGTTGGCTCAGCACAGTTAGTGTTGAGGGGTGAGTCATTCGGTTAGAGTTGAGCTTGTTCATGTTCTGATATGTTCTATGCGTTCCTCTTCTATGATATGAGGGGTTGTGATTCGTGGTTATGTGCACACATGGTGCGGTTTTGTTTGTGCCTTGTAGCGGAATTCGAGCAAGATGATGATTGGGGTGTTGAACGGTTGATTGTGCCTTAGTTACATTCTTTCCAACCCTTGGAATATTGTGTTATTTGTTTCTCCATGGTTGTGGACATGCACTTCGTGCACTTGATGTCGAATTGTGTGTGGTTGTTGATTTTGAGCATTGTGGCTTGAGGTATTTCAAAGGACCGGTGATTGGATGGGGTCACGCGTTGCAGCGGAGTTATATTGGGATATGATCCTTTGTATTAGATTAGTGTAACTTGATTCTACTATGCATGATGGGTTCATAGAATTGCGGTTGTGGTGGTACTTGTTGAGCTTGCGAGACGGTTCTCTCATTTGAATAATTTCTCCATTTTTTCGTGCATTTGAATTGTTGCGTATTACCAGCAGTGTACGAAGGTTCTGAATGAGGTTTTATTTGATATGATGACCAGTATTGGGCTATTTTGAGCAGCTACTGTGATCGAGAATTATTGCTACGAGTATGCGAGTCGTGTCGTATATCAGGTGATTACGTCTTAAGTTATGGTTATGGCTTGATATAGCTTGTTCAGATTTATACAGTGTGTAGATATGAGATTCGGGTCTTGTAAGGAATTCCGTATGTTGGAGATTGGGTTGTAAGGCTTACGAACTAAGGTTAAAGTAATGATTTTCAGTTATGTCGTGTTGTCAGGCTTACATGGATTGGGTTAACGTGGGATCACCCGGGTATGTGAATGATATGGTTACACGGTGGTTTGATAGCTTCGGAAAGACTCTAGGCATGTTCGAGGACGAACATATGTTTAAGTGGGGGAGAATGTAACGACCCGACCGGTCGTTTTGAGCATATGCATTTCGTTCATCCATTTGAAGTGTTGAGTAGCTTTGCATGAATGAATTTCATGTTTGAAATTTTAAGTTGAAAGAGTTGACCAAGTTTGAATTTTGAATATTTGACCTCGGTTCGGAGTTTTGATTGTCCAGTTAGGTTTGGATGGTGATTTTGGACTTGGGCATATGCCCGAATTTGCATTTGGATATTTCTAGAAGGTTTCAGCACTATTTGGCGAAAATTGGCAATTTGAAGGTTTTCAATGTTCATTGGTTTGACCGGGAGTTGACTTTGATGATATTGGGTTCAGATTGTGGTTTTCGGAATTTCAATATCTTTGCTATGTCATTTGGGACTTGTGTGCAAAATTTGAGTTCATTCTGAGTTGATTTGATGAGGTTCGACACGATTTTGGATGTTGAAAGATTTAAAGTTCATTAAGTTCGATTTGAGGCGCGATTCGTGATTTTCATATTGTTATGGGTGATTTGGAGACTCGAGTAGGTCTGTGTTATGTTATGGGACTTGTTGGAATGTTTGGAAGGGGTGCCGAGGGGCTCGGGCGTGATTCAGATTGTTTTCGGACCATTTTTCTTCATTTTGGCATTGCTGGTTTATGCTGATATCTGGGCATCTGGTTTCCTCGTTCGCGGTCGCGGAGAGTTGTTTGATGGCTGGGGAAAATTGTCCATCGCGTTCCTGAGTTTAGCGACGCGTTCGCATAAAAGGAAAGAGGGTCTGAGGATGTCAGGCGTTTGTTCTTCGCGGTCGCGAAATGTGGAACGCGATCGCGTAGCTCTAAGGGAATTGACCACCGCGTTTGCGACTGAGATGTTTCATTCATGTAAGAGGAATTGCAGCTGGTGGGATTTGTTCTATGCAGATGCGAGGGTTTTTTCTCTTTCGCGAAGTGTAATAACTGGGTCGATTCTATTAAATCCCATTTCGAGGATTAGAGTCATTTTATCATATTTGGAGCTAGGGAGCTCGGATTGAGACGCGTTTTGAATCAATTTTCACCATATGGATTGATTTTTACCGATTTTCTCTACTCGGTTTTGATTATATTTTATGAATCTATCATCGTTTTTTGTTATTTGTATGATGATTTCAAAAAAGAAATTGGGGGGTTTTGTCTAAAATATTATAGAGTGAATATTTGAGTTTTGATCATCGATTCGGAGTCGGATTTGAGTGAAACTAGTATGGTTGGAATCGTAATTGAATGGGTTATCGGATTTTGTGAGTTTTGTAGGGTTCCGAGATGCGGGCCTGGGTTTGACGTTTTGGTTGAATTTGGGCTTTTGGTTAAATATTCAACCTTTATCGATTAGGATTGTTTCCTTTGGCATTAGTTGATGTTTTGAGTTGCCTTTGGCTAGTTTCGAGCTGTTTGGAAGTTGATACGCACGGGATGGCATTTCTAGAGTATTGTTTGGCTTGCTCGGTATCGGATTCTACTTGTTCGGGGTAAGTAACACTTCTAAACTTGGTGCTGAGGGTATGAACCCCTGAATATACGTGTTATGTATTTGGTGTTGAGGTGACGCACATGCTAGGTGATAGACGTGTGGCCATGCACCGTGTGAATTATGACTCGGTTGATTCTATGGTACTGTGTAGCTATATATCTTGTTTCTATCCATGAAATTCCTACGCATTAGAGTAATTGAGCTGTGATCCATGTTAGAAATCAGGTTTCGGCCATGTACTTATTCTGTCAGGACCTACTGAGGTCATTTCTACTGTTGAGCTATTTGCTTAAATTGTAATTACATGCTCAGTAATATTTATTCATTTGTATATCATATCTGAGTCTCTGTTATTATTTGTTATCACATCATGTTATCATTGTTTGGGCTGATAGGCATAAAATTTGCGAGCCCGAGAGACTGGAGAGATTGATGACTGAGTGAGACCGATGGCCTGTTTGTGAGTGATATTAATGGGATCATGTTGCGCGCCGCAGCGGGTACTATTGACTCAAGATGGGATTGGGCTGCACGCTGTAGCAGGTATTATTGACTCATGATAGGATCGGGCTGCACGCCGCAGTAGGTATTATTGATTCATGATGGGATCTAGTTGCACACCACAACAGGTTTTTTTAGCGCTTGGGCAGGATTCGCCTCTTCGGAGTCTGACAGACTAGTAGTGAGCGTAGTATTTATTGACTTATGATGGGATCGGGCTGCACGCCGCAGCAGGTACCGTACAGTGTTGAGTGACTGAGTGTGATGCGGGATTGAGTATGATGAGTGGGAGTGCGAGACAGCGAGATTGAGTACTCTGAGAGTATGAGTACGTGAGTTCATCACTGTGATGCATTGCATTGACATGTATATTTGACACCATGCATAGAGATGCATTTTCTCATGCTATACGGTATTGTAACATTCATGACTTCAAATGCACATTGACATGTAGATATAGAGATGTACTTTCCTCATGCTATCTGAGATTGAAATCTCTTATCTGTTGTTGAAAGTTTTTGGAAAAAATCATAAATTTCTGACTTACTCATTTTTTAGTGACTTCGGTGAAAGATTTGGGTTTTACTGTTATAATTGAAAAGCATGCTTATTTTTCCATAACTGTGAACGAGCTGAGCATCATATATTTGAGTTGTTTCATGTACTACTTTTATTATATTGTTATGAGTTATTGTTAGCCATTGGCGTTGGACTCCGACCGTTGTCCAAGCTCGTCATTGCGTTCAACCTAAGATTAGGTTTGTTACTTATTGATAACATAGGGTCGGTTGTACTCATACTACACTTCTGCACCTTGCGTGCAGATTTTGGATATTGATGTTGCTGTGTATGGTGGGAGTTGGCATTGAAGACATACCTGTGTTCCGGTCACAGCTGCCACTTGTTCCTGGCAGCTTTAGAATAATTAATCTATTCATATATATTTCAAACAGATGATATATTTATTTCATACCAGCTTTGTAAACTCTAAATCTTAGAAACTCATGATTTGTACTACCAGTCCTTGGGAAGTGTATAAAAGTTTAGTTATTTCATCATCTACTTTCTCAGTAAATCTTATTTGAATTGGATTCTTGCTAGTTGGCTTACCTAGTGGGTTAGGTTAGGTGTCATCACGACTAGTTGAATTTTGGGTCATGACAACTTTTAAGGAAAAGCACTTTTAAAAATAAGCAGTTTTTGGCAACTTGGCCAAACAGGCTCTTAGTATATGTTTGTTGCGCGTGTATCTTTTCTAGTGGGAATACATTTTTTAGAAATATCATAAATAAAATTTAAATTAGTGATGTATTTATATTATAAAAGAATTAATAAAAATTATAAGTTCCAAAATGAAACATAGATGTTAATAATATTTAGGAGGTGGGATCGCTCTTGAGGTTCTTGCTCATTGAAAGGTGAAATCCTTCTACTTTACATGAACATTTGGGTATGTGCATTCTGTGTGTATATACGAAAAAAGGCTAAAAATAACCCTATGGTTTGGCAATTTAGTTTTACCCTCCGTCCACTTTTTTGATCCAAAATTGCATACAACTTTATTTTTCGGTCTGAAATTACCCTCGCGACTAACAAAATATTGTGTGGTCCCTTATTTAATATGTTGGCATGATTTTATTGGGACACATGGCACCCTAATCGGGATTATTTTCTACCCGCCCCAGATTTAGATCCGCCCCCATTTTTGGACTAAACTTGTTCTTCAACCTTTGTATTTTCTATGAGAATCCAACCAAATTCATCTCAAATCTTTTCCAAACTCCCTCAAATTTCAGATTCGAGGTCCTATTAATATCCCCAACAAAATCTAATAACACCCTTTCAAAATAAATTACAATTTCAAAAAATTCCAATTTCCAACCAAGGTTTCAAAAGAGTTCCAATGTATTACAATTCCTTCTTCAAGGTTCTCATTCTCAAATCAGTTTGCATAGATGTATTTAGGCTCAAAGTACATTAACCAGCTGATTCAAACAAGAAGTTACGAACTTTCAGATTTGAAAAACAATTCACTCCTAATGGGTCTTCGAAGAGCTCTTCAGGAGATCCTTAATTTAATCTTCACACCCAAGTACCAAAACTATTTTTAACCCATATTTTGAAGTCTAAGAATCAACACCCACCTGATATCTATAGCCAAAAATCAACACTTTGAATTTTAGTGGACTGTTACGTTTAGTTTGTGAAGGCCAATAGCTTAGTTCTTTACTTCTAAGCTCAAATAACAAATTTCATCAAAGAGTAACAATAATTGCTCCGATTTCCAGCTCTATCATACACCCAAACTCAGATTTTACCGGGCGTCCTTTTGATTACGATTCGAAACCAGACACAATAGTGAACTCAGGAAAGAGCATGAAAAATAGAGCGTGAGAGAGAAAACTGTCTGGGATTTACGGAGTAATCATTATACGAAGAAGAAAGTTTATTTGGATTATGTTTTATATATAGTTGTTGGAGACTACTCTAACAGCAGTAGAACTGTCTTTATTTTAGTCTGCTCTTTTGGTATTTGGATTATATTTTATATATAGTTGTTGGAGAGGATATTCTTAATATGTAGCTACTTTAATAGTAGTGGAACTATATTTATTCCAGTTTGCTCTTGTGATATTTTTGTATTGATTCTATATTTGTGTTGTACATCCCAAATGGAAAGGCCCTTGCTAAAGTTCTCAAGACTCTTGGGTACATTCTGAATATTTTATGTCTCCAAGTAAGTTCATTTATGTCTTATTTTGGTGCATTAAAGGTCAAAGTAAGTTCATCTTTCGTGTTCTTTGGTTGTTTCTATGGTATGAGAAGTTTCATTGTTTATGTTATCAATTAGCCAATCTAACCTGATGGAGCAAAAGAAGAGAAGATATGCTTCTAAGCTTAAACAACAAATTTCAACAATGAGTAACAGTAATTGCTCCGATTTTCAGCTCTATCATACACCCAAACTCAGATTTTAATGGACATCCTTATGATTTCGAATCGAAACCTGTCACAACAGTGAACTCAGGAAAGAGCATGAAAATTAGAGCATGAGAGAAAAAAGCGTCTGGGTTCTGTGGAATAATCATTATACGAAGAAGAAAGTTTATTCTGAGGAGAAGTGAATTGAAGAACAGGTTTGGTCCCAAAAATTGGGGCGGGTCTAAATCTGGGACGAGTAGAAATCAATCCTGATTAGGGTGCCATGTGTCCCAATCAAATAATGCCAGTACATTGAAAAAGGAGCCACATAATATTTCGGTTATCGCGGAGTAGTTTTAGACCGAAAGACAACAATTTTGGACATATGATCGCAATAGAGGAGTTTTGGCAGAAGCAGATTTGACAAAAATAAGTTAAAGTTACTGACCCTTTAAGTTGGGAAGAAACTTTTCCCCAAAAATTACCTCCCATGAAGTCTAGGTCTAAAAAGTAGAATAAAATAATCTAATCCCAAATTTCTTATTTTTATCCCAATTGCAGATACTGCAATTACGAAACTTGTAAATGCAAACCAATGGTCGTAATTGTGAAGAGGCGCCTGAGCCACAAAAGTTGCAAATTCAATACTACCTTCGCAATTGCGAGCATCGCAAATGCGATTCCAGTTTCACAGTTGCTAAGCTGGCATCCCCTTCCTAGACTTCACAAATGTAAGGTATTGTTCGCAAATACGAACCTCAAATTTGCGAGCAGCTCACCGCAATTGCGATGGCATCACCAGCAATTCTGAAACTTGCCAAAACCGTTAAAACCAATCCGAAACTCCCCTAATCCCTTCAATCCCCATTCCAAACATCCAAAAAAGTATGTAAACCTCATATGAACTCGTTCGTAAGCTCAAATCACCAAAACAACACCAAAAATCAAGAATCAAGCATCAAAATTCAAAAATTTTAATGTTCATAAACTCAATTTTATAACTTTCAAATAGAAGCATCGAAACGGTCTCGGGTCACACATGACTCCAAATCAAATATGGATAGGATTTATGATAGTTTTGGGGCTAAAGGCTCACATATCTTCAATTAGGTGAACAAGTATTATCTTTTCCCAATAGTTTGGGATACGAGTATTTTTTTCATAAAAACTAGCTCCACAATTTTCTCAAACAATAACTAATCTCACACCTCCTCCTTGTTGTCTGTTATGCATAAATTTTAAGGAAGGTGGTATATGGTGAAGGATGCGTTATCAATACTCAGCTGAACTTGGCGATGTGGAGAGGTTTGGTATCTTGGTTTCATCTTATGGTTTTGTTTATATAATAGAGAGATTGGAAAATATTCACTATTCTTTGGGTCGTAAGGGTACTATACTATGGATTGAGAACCTTTATAAAAATCAATCGTTGAGAGAAAGATCAAATCTCTTGAGGAACACTACTAGAAATTCGACAAAAACCGACCAAGGTCGATCGATCAATTTTGGTCGGTAAAAAAACCGACCAAAGTTGGTCGGTTTTTCAAAATATATTTTTTTTTATTTTTTTTTTACGAAACCGACCAACTTTGGTCGATTTTCTTTGGCGCAAAAATGCGGAATACTATTTTTGAGTCCCGCAAAATTTATATTTTAAGAAACCGACCAACTTTCGCCAGTTTTTCAATTAAAATAAATAAAAATTAATATTAAAAAAACCGACCAAAATTGGTCGGTTAATTCGGCGGGTCATTTAAAAAAAAGGACCAAATTTGGTTGGTAATTTTACTTTTTAATAAAACCGACCAACTTTGGTCGGTTATTTTCGTGCGAAAATACAATTAAAGAATATAAATCAAATAAAAGACAGTCTTAAAACAAAATATAGTCCTTTTGGCCATTAGTATAAACAAAATAAAATGTGTCCCAATCAAATAATGCCAGTACATTGAAAAAGGAGCCACATAATATTTCGGTTATCGCGGAGTAGTTTTAGACCGAAAGACAACAATTTTGGACATATGATCGCAATAGAGGAGTTTTGGCAGAAGCAGATTTGACAAAAATAAGTTAAAGTTACTGACCCTTTAAGTTGGGAAGAAACTTTTCCCCAAAAATTACCTCCCATGAAGTCTAGGTCTAAAAAGTAGAATAAAATAATCTAATCCCAAATTTCTTATTTTTATCCCAATTGCAGATACATCAATTACGAAACTTGTAAATGCAAACCAATGGTCGTAATTGTGAAGAGGCGCCTGAGCAACAAAAGTTGCAAATTCAATACTACCTTCGCAATTGCGAGCATCGCAAATGCGATTCCAGTTTCACAATTGCTAAGCTAGCATCCCCTTCCTAGACTTCACAAATGTAAGGTATTGTTCGCAAATACGAACCTCAAATTTGCGAGCAGCTCACCGCAATTGCGATGGCATCACCAGCAATTTTGAAACTTGTCAAAACCGTTAAAACCAATCTGAAACTCCCCTAATCCCTTCAGTCCCCATTCCAAACATCCAAAAAAGTATGTAAACCTCATATGAACTCGTTCGTAAGCTCAAATCACCAAAACAACACCAAAAATCAAGAATCAAGTATGAAAATTCAAAAATTTTAATGTTCATAAACTCAATTTTATAACTTTCAAATAGAAGCATCGAAACGGTCTCGGGTCACACATGACTCCAAATCAAATATGGATAGGATTTATGATAGTTTTGGGGCTAAAGGCTCACATATCTTCAATTAGGTGAACAAGTATTATCTTTTCCCAATAGTTTGGGATACGAGTATTTTTTTCATAAAAACTAGCTCCACAATTTTCTCAAACAATGACTAATCTCACACCTCCTCCTTGTTGTCTGTTATGCATAAACTTTAAGGAAGGTGGTATATGGTGAAGGATGCGTTATCAATACTCAGCTGAACTTGGCGATGTGGAGAGGTTTGGTAGCTTGGTTTCATCTTATGGTTTTGTTTATATAATAGAGAGATTGGAAAATATTCACTATTCTTTGGGTCGTAAGGGTACTATACTATGGATTGAGAACCTTTATAAAAATCAATCGTTGAGAGAAAGATCAAATCTCTTGAGGAACACTACTAGAAATTCGACAAAAATCGACCAAGGTCGACCGATCAATTTTGGTCGGTAAAAAAACCGACCAAAAAACCGACCAAAGTTGGTCGGTTTTTCAAAATATGTTTTTTTTTATTTTTTTTTTACGAAACCGACCAACTTTGGTCGATTTTCTTTGGCGCAAAAATGCGGAATACTATTTTTGAGTCCCGCAAAATTTATGTTTTAAGAAACCGACCAACTTTCGCCAGTTTTTCAATTATAATAAATAAAAATTAATATTAAAAAAACCGACCAAAATTGGTCGGTTAATTCGGCGGGTCATTTAAAAAAAAGGACCAAATTTGGTTGGTAATTTTACTTTTTAATAAAACCGACCAACTTTGGTCAGTTATTTTCGTACGAAAATACAATTAAAGAGTATAAATCAAATAAAAGACAGTCTTAAAATAAAATATACTAATGGTCTAGTAGTAGATTAGTATCCTGCCACAGTACAGACCCCGGTTCGATTCCCAGATGGTGAATCTTTTTATTACATAATTAAAATACCGACCAACTTTGGTCGGTTTTCTTTGCAATATTATTTTTTTTGAATTTAATTGACCGACCAAAGTTGGTCGGTAATTTTCGATCAACTTTGGTCGGTATTCCTTTCCGACCACAAAAATACCGTCCACATATAAATGGCCGCGTTTTGGTCGGTTTTTTGCCATAACAACCAACGTTGGTCGGTTTTTACCGGATTTCTAATAGTGGAAGAAGTTCAGGAAAAAAAATAAAAATTGAGGGACTTAAAGGAAACCTAAAAGTTGAGCTTAAGGAGAAGGCTCCTGCTCATGTGGATGTCGCTTCTCCTGCTCCTATGGTTGCTTCTCCTCCTCCTGTGGATGTTGCTTCTGGGTTGATTGACTTGGCTACTGCATTTCGTGTTGGTGTTTAAATTCATGCTGATGATGAAGCGGTTGTTGTCGAAGCTGAAATTTGTCACGACCCCAAATTTTCCTCCGAAGGATGTCATGATGGCACCTAGTCTCTACAACTAGGTAAGCCTAACAAATAACAACAACTGAACAGATATATAATAACAAGTTACTGAAAACGACTGAGTAATAAATAAAACCTTCTGAAAATAAAATCTCTCAAATACACACCCCAAAACCGGTGGAACTAAGTCATAAGCTATATAGAATGCAACTAGAGTACTACTATATTACTGTCCGAAAAGAAATGCAATAGTAATGAAAATAAGAGAAGGTGACTCTGAGGCCTGCAGATACCGAGCAGGCATGCCTTGAAGTCTCCAGTAAAAGCAGCTAGCAGAAAATCTCTATCGACCGTCACGAGCGGACGTATTTGGATCTGCACAAAAAGATGTGTAAAAGCATAATATGAGTACACCACAACGGTACCCAGTAAGTATCAAGTCTAACCTCAATAGAGTAGTGACGAGACCGGGTCAAGACACCTACTAGGATATGAAATAGACAAAATAAAAATATAATACGGATAAGTAATAGAAAGTGAAGAATAACTGATACGGAACAAGATAATAGCAAGAACTGGTACCATAAGTTAATAATAGAGATAGCATAAAAGAAACAACTAAAGTGCTACAATGATCATGTACGGACTACAACTGCTAGAATGATAAAGAATGAAGCAACAAGAAATATTCCTTCCACAACACTTTACAACACGAAACAAACAACAAGAACCACAACGAGGCACCGCCTCATGTACGATGAAATAAAACCGAGGTACCGCCTCGTATAATCAAGAATCACAAGTGAGGTTTCACCTCGTATTTACATTTCTCAATTTCAATCACAATCTTTCCTTATGCCGCCGCGTGAGCCTTGCATTTGAAAATATGTTTTGAAAAGAGTTTTCCCGAAATAGCTACATGCACTTTAGCCCACCTTATGATGTCAGGTGGATTCACGTAGTTCCTCTACAAGAAATCACACACATAAGTCCTGCCATATACCACCGCATGCACATCAACCCAAGCCTTATACCGCCACATGGGCATCAATATCATATCACAATAACAACTCGCACCACAAGTGCGCACATATCAAAACTTGCCAACAACAACAATATCAATGTTTCCATAACAATAGCCCATGGCTCTACCACAACGTATACAAGAATATCAACAACAATAATGGATGGAAAATGCACAATAAGATAGATGTTTCAACAATAATCAACATCGCCTCAACGTATTAATGACTTTCACAACTTCAACACCAAATAAATCAACAATGAGAAAATAATGTATAACCACGGTATTAGATAATATTAACTCACAATAAAAAAAATAATATTTAACAATGAGTCTCAAATAATGGGAGTCAACAAGCAAAGGGGTAACACGAATAATTAATTCAAACAATGATAATTAACAATGAAGAGATAACATGTAATAATAAAGGGGACAACAAGTTCAACAAAAGCATGGGAGCAATTTAGCAAGTAGGATGTAGAACAAATACTAAACAAGTCAACTAAGGCATTTAAGCATAGTCTAACACAATTAAGGATAATTTAACTATGAGAATTTAGAACATAATATGGCATTTCAATTAAAGCATGAAAAGAGTCTAAGTAGCCTAAACCGGTCAAATACTACGTACAACCTGTATACGCACTCGTCACCTTGCGTACACGGATTTCACTTAACACAATTGAATCAAAAAATACCAATCCTAAGGGGTAGTTCCCCCACACGAAGTTAGGCAACACACTTATCTCGACTATGCCAATTCAACACTCGAGAATAGCTTTTCCCTTAAAATCCGCCTCCATGCGGCTCAAATCTAACCAAAATCGACTCAATATCATCAAGCAATGCTAGGGAATTCAATTGCAATAGATAAAGTTAAGATTTTTACACTTTTTCCAAAAAGTCAACAAAAGTCAATCTAGGGCCCGCCCGGTTAAAATCCGGGTTCAATGGTAGATTCTGTCTATCCATGACCCCACGAGTTCATATATGTGATTAGTTTCAAAATTCGAGTCCAAATCGACTCTCAAAACTCAATTTCTTATTTTTCAAAAACTTAGCAAAGTTTCACTAATTTCTACTTTGATTCACATGATTTTTATGTTAAAATCTAAGATATGTTGATGGAATAAGATTAGAAATAGATTAGAATCACTTACCCAGGGTTTGTAGGTGAAAATACCCTCTCCAAATTGCCTCTTACCGAGTCTAGAGTTCAAAAATGAGAGAATGAACCTAAAACTCCCGTCCTTCGGCTATTTGATCAGTTGCAGATGTCATAATTGCAACATGGGTTCGCAATTGTAAACCCTCGCAATCACGAATAAAGCCTCGCAATTGCGGCACTTAAGGCTTGGGGAAACTCTTCGCAAATGCGAAGATGGGATCGCATTTGCGACCCCTGTTTCCCTCGAAATTGCGACAAGATCATCGCAATTGCGAACCTAGACCATCCCAGAAGACCTTCGCAAATGCGAACACTGGGTTCGCAATATGAACCCAGTAGACTTGGCCTACCTTAGCAATTGCGATCAAGAATCTCGCAAATGGGAGATCTGAGGGCCTGTTGCAGAAAACCAGCAATTCAATTCTAACAACACTCCACTAAGCGTCTGAAACTCACCTGAGCCATCGGGGCTCCAAACCAAACATCCACACAAGTCTAAAAATATCATACAAATTCACTCGCGCGATCAAAATACAAAATAACATCTAAAACTACGAATTGAACTTTAAAACGCATAATTTTTAAAGAGATTTTCAAGAACTTCTAAAATTGTAACTAAGCGTCTGAATCCTATCAAATCAACTCTGAACGACGCCAAATTTTGCAAACAAGTTCTAAATGCCATAATAGACTTATTCCAAGTTCCAAAATCAAATTCCGAGCTCAATAGTTAAAAGTCAACATACGGTCAAACTTTTCAACTTAAAATTGCCAAATTTCGGCAAATCAACCTACGGACTTCCAAAAATAATTCCGAACATACACCCCAGTCCGAAATCACGATACGAAGCTATCGAAGTCATAAAAATACAGTTCCGGGGTCGTTTTCACGAAAGTCAAAGTTTGATCAGTATTTTTAAATTTAATCTTCTAAGTCTAGAATCAAGGTTCCAAATCAACCCGAAAGCTTCCCGGAACGAAATTAATCAACCCCGCAAATCATAAAGACATAAACACATAAGTGTGAAGCAATAAAAAAGGAATAATAAGGTGCAATTACATAGAATGACCGATCATATCGTTACAAAATTCCTGCTAAGGTCGAAGCTCCAATTCCTGTTGTGACTCATTGGGGAGTTAGGCTCCCCAGATCTCGTAGGGTTCTGCCTAACGCCGAGTCTCAGTCTTCAAGAGAGTACAATGCTCAGTTTTCGGGGGAGTTCTATGTTCCATCAGATGCTACTCCATCAGATGCGTCGGATTAGTAGATTATGTTAGTTTATTAGGAGTTAGACTCGTCTCTAGTTAATCCAGAAAAATGTTATGCACTTTTTCTAATCAAGAATGTAATGTGGAAGAGTATTAAACTCAAGTCCTACTCTTATTTTCCAGAATGCTTTTGAAGGTAATGCCGCTAAGTATTGAAGGATAAAAAAAGTATTTTTTTATAAAGTGGTTTTCCTTCCTCTCATAATTATAATTGCCTAGCGACTGTATGGTCTTGGTCAAATCTAAATCGTCGTATAACAAAAAGAATCTAAATCATTGGATGTGGTGTAATTATATTCATTGTTTTCAGCTCGAGTCGTACAAATTGAAAATTTTAACTATATATACATATACAATTATATATATATATATATGTATGTATCTATTAGAGGAGTCTACACTAAATACCTACTTATCCCAAATTTATTATCCATATTTATTCATTCTAAACTTTATTTCAATTTATTCTTGTCCTAAATAATTACCCGATCACCCACTTATTCATGTCGCTAGCAATGTTCTTTCCTTGCTTAGGTTATTTTTCACCTTCTCT
Organism: Nicotiana otophora; assembly: GCA_000715115.1. Taxonomy (NCBI): domain Eukaryota; kingdom Viridiplantae; phylum Streptophyta; class Magnoliopsida; order Solanales; family Solanaceae; genus Nicotiana; species Nicotiana otophora. The sequence goes on along the minus strand of AWOL01S0006678.1, from coordinate 122,695 downwards.
TTCTAAAATCTCACTTTTCTCTCTTTTCATCAAAGCTCCTTATTTAATTCATCTTCACCGTTGTAGGCGTATAAAATTTACGGAATTAAATTCAAAAATTAATTTGGACTATATTTTAAATTCAAGATATATTGGTCCAAATAAATATTATGGGTTAATATAATTGGATTAATTGTATAAATCCAATATATATAGATTAAATAAATAAGTCATTGGGCTAGCCCATTTAATTGGGCTAAAGTGATGAGCCAACTTCATTAAACCCAAAATGTCATCTTCCTAGAGGACCAGTTTGGTGCCACGTGTCATATGACATGGCATGCCAAGTCAAGAGGAAGAGCCAATAGGATCATACCACGTGTCAAAATGACAAGGCATGCTAAGTCACATTAAAAGGCTAATGAAATCACGCCACGTGTGCAAGTGACATGTTCTGGCCAATCAAATGCGGCATTGTCACACTTCGATTTGATTGGTCGGAAAGAGTTTGTTCTTATCATAACTCTTCCCTCCCACAACCATAAATAGGGGTCTTCATAACCGAGAAAAGACACCAGAAGTTATAACAAGAAGCAAGAGAGAGCTCGTGGATCAAACGCCACAAATTTCTCTACAAGTTTCAAGCTTCAAGCAATCAAGTTCAAGTTCAAGAAATCAAGTTCAAGCTCAAGATCGAAGAACCTCAAGCTCAAGAAATCAAGTTCAAGCTCAAGAACGAAGAACAAGTCAAGATTCAAGAGTGTGAGTTCAAAATAAAGTTCGTGCTAGTTGAATTCAAGATCATCGTCTGTGAAAACAAATATAGATTCAAGATCAAGCTCAAAGGCCCTTGAATTTATTTACTATTGGAAAGAAGAGTCAGAGGATTCATAGATATTGTACACTCAAATATTTAAAATCAAATACTACGATTGTTGCAATATTTTACAGTCTCAATTATTTTCCTGATGCAAATTTATTGTCTACAAATTCTGGCATGCCCAGTGGGACAATCTCTACCTCTTATCTCAACTTTTCAAATCACCAAAGTTCAATAATATTAAAATGGCTTCAAATAAAATCAACTCCAGTTCAACTTTCATAATGGCTACTAATTCCAGGTTCTATGCTGATGTGGAAAGCATCCTTGATGTTACTTTTGGAAGCTTTGGGCCAGTTACGAGGAGCAAAGCAAGCTCGTTAGAACAACAAGCACCCCAAGTGTCGTCCGCATCAACCCCTATTTTTGGATCTTCATCCTCAAAAGGAGCAAGATCTTCCACAAACACACTCGAAGGAGGAAGCGATGTTGCTGAAAAGATCAAGAAAACTCTTGCTCTGCTTGACCTCTATGGATCTAAGTACTCTGCTGTGAAGGAAGACGATGATGTTTCAAGTGATGGATCCTCCCCACTTACACCACATAGCGTGAGCCAATCGAGGATCAATCTGTGTGACAATCCATGCTACTCTCCATCGTCCACGACAATCATACAAGCCATGGTGACAAACACCTCATCTATGGAGGAGCAGTTAGCAAACTTGACGGAAGCAATCGCTGGCTTGACCAAGTGCATGCAAAATCAAGATGCTAGAATCGACAAGCTAACAGATAGGGTGGGAATCTTGATGGAAGAAGAATCCACCCACGCACATGGCAAGCTCCTAGAAGTTCCAGATATTGATTCTCCCCCGATACGAGTAACATCCGCTAAGGCTATCCTTGTCTCATATGAAGGAATGATTCCCATCGATCAACTGAAGGAGTTCATTGAAGGAACTATTAAGAATAAATATGAAGTTGCTTCCAAGTCCTCCCTTACATACGCAAAGTCGTACACTGCAAGGATCGATATGTTGAAGATGCCTGCTGGCTATCAACCTCCAAAGTTTCAATAGTTTGATGGTAAAGGCAATCCAAAGCAACATGTGGCGCACTTCGTTGAGACATGAAACAACGCTGGGACTTATGGAGATTACCTTGTCAAACAACTTGTCTGCTCGCTAAAAAGAAATGCTTTTGATTGGTATACAGACCTCGAGGCGGGATCTATTGATAGCTTGGATCAACTAGATCAAGAGTTCCTCAATCGCTTTTATAGAACAAGGCACACTGTGAGCGTGGTGGAACTCACAAATACTCGCCAACGGAAGGGTGAACCAGTCATTGACTTTATCAATCGTTGGAAGAATGCAAGCCTCAACTGTAAAGACAGGCTTAGTGAAGCTTCTGGCATAGAGATGTGAATCCAAGGCATGTATTGGGGATTGGGCTACATCTTGCAAGGTATCAAGCCTAGCACATTTGAAGAACTTGCAACTCGTTCCCATGACATGGAATTGAGCATGACCTCCACTAGAAATGAAAGGCTGCCCATCTATGAACCTCGCAAAGGGAACGACAAGCAAGAAGTCAGAAAATGGAGCAAATTTATACCAAGATCTGAAAACAAAGAAGCTATGAATGTCAACACATCACTTGTGAAGTTCACGACGAAGGTGAGCAAGAAGCAGAGTATGAAATCCACTTCGTTTCAAGATAAACCAAGTGGAAAGTTGACTCTAAAATAAATACAAGAGAAAGAGTACCCATTTCTGGATTTTGATGTGCCAGCCATTTTCGAAGAACTCCTCGAGTTAAATCTCATTGAGCTTCCGGAGATGAAGCGACCAAATGAAGCTGGAAAAACTGATGACCCAAATTACTGCAAATATCATCGACTTATGAGCCACCCTTTGGAGAAATGCTTTTTATTCAAGGACAAAGTTATGGACTTGGCTCATGAAAAGAATACCGTGCTTACAGATGAGAAAGCAAGCGCAAACCAAGTCTCTATCACATTTGGCTCATTCAGTCCAGATGAATTATATGGTTTTAAAGAGTAAAGATGGAGAATTACTGGAGAACAATAAATTTGAAGTCAATCAACCTAATGACGATGAAGGTTGGACATTGGTGACTCGTCGTAGGCGCCACAAAAGGAGCCCACAAAAAGAATCAATAGAACAACCAACAAGAAAAATTATGGTAAAAAGACGAAGAAAACAGAATCCAGTTAGGCATTTGGGGAAAGCAAAAGTGGAGGTATACCACCCTCAAAAGCCACGACATCCACTGACCTTGGAGGATTATTTGCCATGTTGGTTTCGCATGAAGATTTCCCATAATAGTATTGAGGCCTCTTGTTGCAATGCTGATAAAGGAGAAGAAAAAAGTGATGACCTACCATTGGCACCATCTCCAAAAATGCTCATCTAGTCTATCCATCAAGAAGTTAACACGTGCGAGGAAATATTTATGCTCACAAATGACGACCTTCTACTAGGTGACACTCTTCATAACCGCATGTTGTACCTGGTTGGCTATATGCGTGATGAAAGGGTAAATCGAATCTTGGTTGTTTGAGGATCCTCAGTGAACATCTTGCCAATTCGCACTGTGAAAGAACTTAGTATTCCCATGAACGAACTCTTGGAAATTCGTATGATGATCCAAGGATTCAACCAAGGGGGGCAAAGAGCCATAGGTGCGATCAGGTTGGGAATCACCATTGAAGATATGCAATCAAATGCATGGCTGCATGTGATCGATGCAAAGACTTCATACAACGTCTTTCTCGGAAGGCCTTGGATACATAAGAATAAAGTGGTTCCATCTACCTACCATCAATGTTTGAAGTACTACGAGGGTAAAGTCGAGAAGAAGATAGTTGTTGATGATGAGCCTTTCACCGAGGCTGAGTCACACTTCGTCGATGCAAAGTTCTACTTGAAGCACCGCATTGTGAAGGAGCTAAAAGCTGATGATGGCATGAAAAGGAAGAATGACGAGCCCACAACTAAAAGAGCTGAGGTGATTGCTGGTAGAGCCAAAGCTGTTACTGAGGAGGTACAACCCAACGCGAATAAATCTCATAGAGGGGATATTGCATCTTATGGCAAGAAAGTAAGTCCTGCACTCTAATATGTCCCTAAAATAAAGAAAGATGAAAGCGAACCATCTAATCTCCAAACTAACATTCTAAAGGAGTTAACTCTTCCTGTAAAACGAATTGAGGCAGTAAAGTTGTCCCCAAAGCCATTTGCAGGGTTTGTAGCCCAAAATCGTTTGCAGAATATGGCACTCCCTACAAAGCGAATAGATGAAGGTTTTGATCCTAATTCTTATAGGCTATTTGCAAAAGCTGGATACAATCCTAATGAGCCGTCAAAGTTAGGGAAGCTCCCATCAGAAGAGGCGACGAGGCAACCACGTGAAGGTTTGGGATACAAGCAACCGTCACCAGTGCGCATCTCCATAAGAAGGGTGAGCAGAAAAATACAAAATACAAAAACACCGGCTATGCCCAAAATTCAGAAGATCTCTAAAGATTTCCAAAGTTTGGTTCCTTCTAGAATGAAGCGACAAACAAAAGTCATGGTTTCATATGATGAGGTACTGAAGGTGAAGCCATACATTGTGGTCTACACTAAAGAATGTGATGAAGATAAAGGAAGTGTGGGTTCTTTGTATCATGTTATTGCACAAGGCGAGCATAGTGTTTTATCTCTAATGGAAAATGACGAGAAATTGGACTATGTTTCACCATATTATCACATATCCTTCAATTATGGGGACCCTTAAGAAGATGAAGATGCGAAAGATGCTCCCCCGAAACTTGAAGAAGGGGTGAAAGAAATGATTGATGCCTTAAAAAAAAGTTAACCTTGGCACTGATGAAGAACCAAGACCCACCTACCTAAGTGCTTTACTAGAGGTTGATGAAGAAAGAACTTATATTGAGTTACTCAAGGAGTTTAGGGATGTCTTTGCTTGGAGTTACAAATAAATGCCTAGCTTGGACCCTAAAGTAGTAGTCCATCACCTTGCGGTCAAGAATGGCGCTCGTCCTATTAAGCAAGCTCAAAGGCGCTTTAGGCCGGACTTGGTTCCCTTGATTGAAACCAAAGTTAACAAACTCATTGAAGCTGGATTTATTCGGGAAGTTAAATATCCAATGTGGGTTTCAAGTATTGTCCCTGTAAGGAAAAAGAATGGCCAGATTCGAGTGTGCGTTGACTTCAGGGATCTCAACAATGCGTGCACGAAGGATGAATTCTCGCTTCCTATTCCAGAGTTGATGATCGATGCTACTACTGGGTATGAGGCAATGTCATTTATGGACGGTTCATCGGGCTATAACCAATTCGCATGGAGCCAAAAGATGAAGAGCTTACTGCATTCCATACCCCCAAGGGCATTTATTGCTATAAGGTAATGCCTTTTGGCTTGAAGAAAGCTGGTGCTACGTACCAAAGGGCTATGTAGAATATTTTTGATGATTTTCTCCACAAGAATGTCGAATGCTATGTTGACGACTTGGTGGTAAAATCAAGAGAGAAGAGTGAGCACTCAAAAGACTTGAGAATGGTGTTCGAGTTGCTCCGGAGGTTCCAACTTAGGATGAATACATTGAAATTTGCCTTTGGAATTACTTCTGGAAAGTTCCTTGGTTTCATTGTCCGACATAGAGGGATCGAAATTGATCAAGCCAAAAAGTGGATGCCATTTTGAAAATGCCTGAGCTCGGGATATTCACGAATTGAAAAGTCTGCAAGGAAAGTTAGCGTACCTTAGGAGATTCATCTCAAACCTAGCTGGGAGGTGCCAACCATTCAGTCGCCTTCTGAAAAAAGGTGTCCCTTTCAAATGGGACCAAGTGTGTTGCCTTTGAGAGCATTAAATCCTATTTGATGAAGCCTCCAGTTTTGGCAACCCCTATACTTGGAAAGCTGCTGATACTACACAAGAAAGGTATGTTGGAGCGCTGTTGGCCCAAGAAAATAGGGAAGGGAAAGAAAACTCTCTTTACTACTTGAGCAGGATGATGACACCAAATGAGTTGAATTATTCGCCAATTGAAAAGTTATGTTTGGCGCTAGTCTTCTCAATCCAAAAGTTGAAGCACTACTTCCAAGATAATGTCGTTCGTTTGGTTTCTATAGCAAATCCCATCAAGTTCGTGATGTTAAAACCTGTCCTTAGTGATTGACTAGCAAGGTGGTACCTCCAGTTTCAACAATTTAAAATCGTGCACATCCCTCAAAAAGCTATAAAAGGACAAGTGTTAGCGGATCTTGGCAGATCACCCTATACCTGATGATTGGGAGCTAACTGACAAACTACCTGGTGAGGACACAATGGTTATTGAAGTTCAGCCTCCATGGAAGATGTACTTTGATGGTGCTGCACATCGCGGAGGAGCTGGTGCTGGTGTAGTATTTGTCACTTCTCAAGATGAAGTTCTGCCCTACTCTTTTACGTTGATGCAACTCTGCTCTAACAACGTTGCTGAGTATCAAGCACTAATACTTGGGCTCGAATTGGCTGTCGAAATGAAGCGGTTGCAATTGCAAGTCTTTGGTGACTCTCAGTTAGTGGTCAATCCGCTTCTAGGTAGTTACGATGTCAAGAAGCCTGAACTACGCCCATATCATGATTACTCTAAAAACTTAATGGGGTGGCTTGGTGATGTGACTATTCAGCATGTGCCAAGGAAAGAAAATAATAAGGCTGATACTTTAGTTGCCCTAACTTCATCGTTAACCCTGCCTGATCAAGCGCAAGTTACTATCTGCCAAAAATGGGTAGTACCGCCGCCAAATGGGGCTGAAGGTAAAGAAAATGAACTTAAGCATCTTGTCGTTGTTTCTGAATTTGAGAAAGAAGAATGGCGATAACCCATTATCGACTACTTATGCTATGGGATACTTCCAGAAAATCTGAGGAGAAGGATTGAAATCCGTCGTCGTGCACCTCGCTTCCTTTACTACAAAGATACTTTATACAGAAGGTCATTCGAGGGAGTACTCTTGCGATGCTTAGGGGAAGAAGAAGCACTCCAAGCTTTGCAAGAGGCACATTCTGGGGTATGTGGGTCACATCAGTCTGGACCAAAGCTCCACTTCTATATAAAAAGGATGGGATATTATTGGCTAACAATCTACGCTCGAATATGCAAGGCTTGTCAATTCCATGCGAAATTTATTCATCAACCTCCTGAAGTGTTGCACCCGACTGTGGCATCCTGGCCGTTTGACGCTTGGGGATTGGATGTTGTTGGACCACTGCCAAAGTCCTCTGGTGGGCACCTATACATCTTGGCTGCAACTGACTACTTCTCAAAATGGGCTGAAGTCGTTGCTCCTAAGGAGGTAAATAAGGAAAATGTTGCAAGTTTCATCCGAGTAAACATAATCCATCGCTTTGGCATTCCTAGTTACATAACGGATAATGGAAAGCCATTCGATAATAGGTTGATGAACAAGATTTGTGATCTCTTTGGCTTCAAGCAACGTAACTCTTCGATGTACAATGCCGTCGCCAATGGTCTAGCTGAGGCATTCAACAAAACTCTATGCAACGTGTTAAAGAAAGTTGTCTCCAAATCCAAACGAGATTGGAATGACCGTATGGAAGAAGCTTTATAGGCATATAGGACGACTCACCGCACGCCAACACATGAGACTACTTATTCACTTGTTTATGGAGTCTAACCCGTCTTGCCACTCGAGCGTCAAATACATTCATTATGACTAGCTATTCAAGAAGGGATCACTGATGAAGAAAATGCTTGACTTCGATTAGCAGAGTTGTATGCTCTTGATGAGAAGAGGTTGGAAGCCCAACAGAGTCTTGAATGTTATCAAGCTCGATTGTCTCGCGCCTTCAATAAAAGAGTTCGCCCGAGATCCTTTCAAGTAGGGGATCAAGTCCTTGCCGTACGAAGACCCATAATTACTTCCCACAAACCTGTAGGGAAGTTCACTTCAAAATGGGATGGGCCATATGTCATATAAGAAGCTTATTCAAGTGGGGCTTACAAGCTAGTTGATGCGGATGTCATGAGAANGTCAAATACCTTCATTACGACTGGCTATTCAAGAAGGGATCACCGATGAAGAAAATGCTCGACTTCGATTAGCAGAGTTGGAGGCTCTTGATGAGAAGAGGTTGGAAGCCCAACAGAGTCTTGAATGTTATCAAGCTCGATTGTCTCGCGCCTTCAATAAAAGAGTTCGCCCGAGATCCTTTCAAGTAGGGGATCAAGTCCTTGCCGTACGAAGACCCATAATTACTTCCCACAAACCTGTAGGGAAGTTCACTTCAAAATGGGATGGGCCATATGTCATATAAGAAGCTTATTCAAGTGGGGCTTACAAGCTAGTTGATGCGGATGTCATGAGAATCGACCCTATCAATGGAAAGTTTTTGAAGAAGTATTACCCTTGAAGTTGCAATGCTCCTTGACGCATGAGCCTAAACTGCATATACTCCTGGCCCGTATGAGTCTAAACTGTGTACGGCCCACCCAAAAAAATAAAAAATAAAAAATTCCACTATGTTGAAAACGTCGAAAGGGGCGGCCTAGGCAAAAGTTAGGACATAAAAAAAAAAGCCCGCTAGGTTGAAAACCTCGAAAGGGGCGGCTTAGGAAAGTTAGGAAATAAAAAAAAATAAAATAATATCCACCCATTCTGAACTACGGTATGACTTGATCCTCTTCACCGAGGTACGTAGGTAGCTTAGAGTTTCATTCTGAGTTCAGGCGCATAAGTTCAAAAGATACATATTGCCCCAGTCATTGTCCAAATGAAGTATGATGGAAGTAATTCATTCAAACAACACTTGAAAATCAGGCTGGAATTTCATTCTTCTTTTGAACTTTGGATCTCATATGACTTAGAAGGGGAAAGCCTTCATGATAAACCGGTGTCTTCAATAGGGCGATTATAGTCTTTTAGGAGGCTACCAAGTATTTGCACTGAAGTTCAGGGATTTACTATGTCCTCATGTTCACCAAATCTTTAAGTCCTTCGGTCTTCAAGTTTGCTGCTCTTCAAGTTGAAATGTTTAAACCCTCCAACTCTCCAAGTTGAAGTTTTTAAGTCCGTCGGTCTTCAAGTTGAAGTCTCCAAGTTGAAAGCTTCAAGTCCGTCGGTTTTCAAGTTGAAGTCTTCACGTTCGCCACTCTTCAAGTTGAAGTCTGCAAAGTCCGTCAAATCTTCAAAGTTTCCAAATATTCAAGTCAATGTCGTCAAGTCCACGAAGTCTTCAAGTTGAAGCTTTATAATTTTCCAATCTTAAGGTGGACATATAAGTCCCTTTGAACCTTAAGTTGGCCTCTTCGTGGGTTTATCCTTAAAAGAAAACTATAACTTTCCAATCTTAAGGTGGACATATAAGTCACTTTGCACCTTAAGTTGGCCTCTTCGTGGGTTTGTCCATAAAAGCAAACTATAACTTTCCAATCTTAAGGTGGACATATAAGTCCCTTTGCACCTTAAGTTCGCCTCTTCGTGGGTATGTCCTTAAAAGGAAACTATAACTTTCCAATCTTAAGGTGGATATATAAGTCCATTTGCACCTTAAGTTGGCCTCTTCATGGGTTTGTCCTTAAAAGGAACCTATAACTTTCCAATCTTAAGGTGGACATATAAGTCCCTTTGCACCTTAAGTTCGCCTCTTCGTGGGTATGTCCTTAAAAGGAAACTATAACTTTCCAATCTTAAGGTGGATATATAAGTCCCTTTGCACTTTAAGTTGGCCTCTTCGTGGGGTTTTCCTTAAAAGAAAACTATAACTTTCCAATCTTAAGGTAGACATGTAAGTCTCTTGAGAGTAATCTCTCTAATAGTCGGGTTATTTTGAGAGTAATCTCTCCGATAGTCGTAGCACATTGAGAGTAATCTCTCCGATAGTCGGGGTACATTGAGAGTAATCTCTCCGATAGTCGGGGCACATTGAGAGTAATCTCTCCGATAGTCGGGTCACATTGAGAGTAATATCTCCGATAGTCAAGCCACATTGAGAGTAATCTCTCCGATAGTCGGGTCATTTTGAGAGTAACCTCTCTGATAGTCGGGTCATTTTGAGAATAATCTCTCCGATAGTCGAGCCACATTGAGAGTAATCTCTCTGATAGTCGGGTCATTTTGAGAGTAATCTCTCAGATAGTCGAGCCACATTGAGAGTAATCTCTCCGATAGTCAGGTCATTTTGAGAGTAATCTCTCCGATAGTCGAGCCACATTGAGAGTAATCTCTCCGATAGTCGGATTATTTTGAGAGTAATCTTTCCGATAATCGAGCCACATTGAGAGTAATCTCTCTGATATTCATGCAAGGATGAGTACTCATCCCCTCACACCCCAATATTGTCTTTCTTCATGCATGGACCATCTCGTTAAGCAAGAACATATCCTTCTTGTTTTACCTACAAAAAAGACAATAGACTAAAGAAAGCACAAGAAAAGAAGAAGAAATTACCTCCGCGTCAATGCTTCCAAGTCGTCAAAAGTAGACTGAAAGTTGTTTGCAAACGTTGAAAGTGAAACTAATGGAATAAAGAGTACTATTGTATTTATATATAAGTCATAAGGAAGTTTTTGAAGGTGAATTACCGTTGTAGGATCATGTATTTTACATTGCGCAAGGGATTCGGCTATTGCAATGTATCTTTGAGAAGGGAGTAGTCTTATTTCGGCAGCAATGTAGGAATTCGAAGGAAACTCAAATTGTATCTAGTCATTACAATAAGAAAGAATTTGTTTCCTAATAGGAAAGCTTGATGTCACTCGCGGCTACAATTAAAGTTTGCATGGTTTTGCTTTTGACTTTATTCAAAGGTAATGATTATTACATTGTTCAGGTAATTGATTGGGTTGTAACAAATTACTTGTGTGATACTTTGTATTCTAATCTGGCATGCGATAATTTGATAATCAGCTAATACTTCGTGACCCGTTTTCGGTTACGACAAGTCTATAGCTCAACAAGTCTTGAAGCATGGGCATTTGTAGCGCATAAAATTTACGAAATTAAATTCAAAAATTAATTTGATTATATTTTAAATTCAAGATATATTGATCCAAATAAATATTATGGGTTAATATAATTGGATTAATTATATAAATCCAATATATATGGATTAAATAAATAAGTCATAATTCATTGGGCTAGCCCATTTAATTAGGCTAAAGTGATGAGCCCACTTCATTAAGCCCAAAATGTTATCTTCCTAGAGGCCCAGTTTGGTGCTACGTGTCATATGACGTGGCACACCAAGTCAAGCGGAAGAGCCAATAGGACCATGCCACGTGTCAACATGACAAGACATGCTAAGTCACATTAAAAGGCTAATGAAATCACGCCACGTGTGCAAGCGACATGTTCTGGCCAATCAAATGCGGCTTTGTCACACTTCGATTTGATTGGTCGGAAAGAGTTTGTTCTTGTCATAACTCTTCCCTCCCACAACTATAAATAGGGATTTTCATAACTCAGAAAAGATACCATAAGTTATAACAAGAAGCAAGAGAGAGCTCGTGGATCAAACGCCGCAAATTTCTCTACAAGTTTCAAGCTTCAAGCAATCAAGTTCAAGTTCAAGAAATCAAGTTCAAGCTCAATAACGAAGAACAAGTCAAGATCCAAGGAGTACGAGTTCAAATCAAAGTTCGTGCTAGTTGAATTTAAGATCATCGTTCGTGGAAACAAATATAAATTCAAGATCAAGCTCAAAATCCCTTGAATTTATTTACTATTGGAAAAAAGAATAAGAGGATTCATAGAGATTGTACACTCAAATATTTGAAATCAAATACTACGATTGTTGCAATATTTTTCAATTTCGATTATTTTCCCGACGCAAATGTATTGTCTACAACCATATCCAATTTTTCAAATTAATTTATACCAAATTTTCGTTTATCAATCCTTTCTTAATAAACTAAAAAAAATCATCTTTGCACTTCCGTAGCTTTTTCCTAGAATCCAAAGTTTTATTTGATCTGTTTCGATATTATTGCTCGCTATTGTTCCACATTCTATTTTTTTTCAAATACAAACAATATTTTTTTTTAATGTTAAAAGGCTTTATTCTATTCTCTTGAATAATTTGATCTTTTTCTTTGTTACATAAAATTGCTTCTTGACGGGCTTATTGAAGGTAAAACTCAAAAACGACTAACACATGATCATTGAAAGTTATTGACTTGGATTAGCCTAATTTAAATGCTTTTGAAAATTGATTTCAATCTTCATGAATTGATGGCTAATTTTGAATTTTCAGAATAAGCCAAAAATATCCCCCGTCTATCTTTTGGTCCAAAAAATGCACAAAATATTATTTTTCGGTCTCAAATTACCCGACGACTAACAAAATATTGTGTGGGTCCTTCTTTAATCTGCTGGCATAATTTTATTGGGTCACGTGGCACCCAAGTCCAAATTAATTTATATTCGCCTCATTTGTTAAACCCGCCCCAAATTTCATTCTAACCCAACTCCAATATAATCTGTATATTGTGGTAGCCCTTCATTTTAGTCGTCTTCTTCATCAAATAAGGGCAATTCAATTTTTTTTCTTCTCAAATTTCCTCCTCGTTTGACGATTGAAGGGCCATTCATATTCTTCAAGAGAATTGGTTGCCGCAGAACAAGGCTCCTCCACTCATCTTCGTCGATCTTGCCATCACATTTGGTGTTTGTTTGTTCAAATGTCTTCTCAATAATGCTTTCTATGATATCATCTGAAAGATCCATACTAGATTAGCTACTATAGCTATTATAATTTGTTTGACCTTGTGCTGAAGGTTATATAACTTGGAATGCAAAGTCAATCTTATCATCATAGGAGCATATGGGTGAAATACAGAAAGAGTTCGAAGAATCAAAAGTGAGTCTATGGAGGAGGCTTGCGTTTTTGTAGGGACAGTATATTTTATTTTTCTTAAAAAAAACAACAACAACAACAACAACCCAGTATAATCCCACTAGTGGGGTCTGGGGAGGGTAGTGTGTACGCAGACCTTACCCCTACCCTGGGGTAGAGAGGCTGTTTCCAATAGACCCTCGGCATCCTTCCCTCCAAGAACTCCCCACCTTGATCTTGGGGTGACTCGAACTCACAACCTCTTGGTTGGAAGTGGAGGGTGCTTAAAGATGAATCGAGATATTGGATATTGAAATGACTAATATGATGGATTGAAGAGATAGAAAATGGACAAGAGAAGAAGTACCCGGGATGAGGAGGAAGTGCAACAAATTGGAGTCTAGAAGGAAATGGTGAAGATGACAAGTAAATTAGGACTTTGAAGGAGGAAGAAGTTGGGTTAACAAATAGGGCAGGTAAAAATTATAAGCCTATAATTTTAAAAAAAATTATTTTTAGTATTCTTAATATTTTAAAACATTTACTTGAGTTATTTTAATAGGATTTTAGTCTACTTTTATTTTTAATTTTAAGGCATAAATGAAAAATACAAAAAATATAATTTTTTTTATCTTATTATATATTTTTATTTAAGTTAAGGCCGTTAGTCTTGTCGTAGTGATATTATTCTAATTCTGCTATCATTTTGATCAACTTTTTATCTACTTTTATTTATTTTAATATAATCTTCAAACAATAGTGGTTTTATTTTAATATAAATTTTATTTTAGTTAAAGACAATTAGTGTTCTATTAATATTTTGCTATTTATGTTACTTTATCATTGGAAAGGAGAGTAAATTTTGGGTTGGTTGTGTCTCATTTTAATTTAAGGAGTCCATTTTCAGTCTAAATTCGTTCAGCCCATTGTATTTGAGCTAAAAAATAACTGACCCATCAGCCCCTTAAACCCACCAGCCTATCGGACCCCCGATCCGTGCCCATCAGACCTATTTGACCCATCAGAATAAAGGATTAAATCTTGACCTTCCATCCTTTTTAAATCCAATGGCCAAGACTTTTTCTTCGTGTCTTATATAACCTTTTTAATCCCAAACCCTAATCCAATTTCATAAACCTAACAGTCGCACTACCCAACCTCTCACTCCCTGCCGCCACTCCCCCTCACATGAAAGTACTTTCCCAGTGACGTGCTTCATGTGGTCCCTTCCTCGGTCCCCCTTTCCTCTCCTTTTGCCACATCGCCCTAACGAACTCTGACATCGAATATTCCATATCCAAATCGAATTCTCAAAAGCAAATATGTGTTCCTTTCTCTCCAAGGCAGTGTGTGATAAATGAAAGGTGTGAGATTGATTGAGGACGAATCTCCACCCTTTATTTGTACTGTTCGGCCTATATAAAGAGGGATTAGGGTTTTTCAAAAAAACATTTACACACGAAAAAAATAGAGAAGAGAAGCGAGAGTTCAAGGAGAAAGAATTCTTATTTGGTTTCCATTTTCAGATTTTTAAATTTCTTTTAAATTCCAGGAAACCGGAAATAAAAACGAAAAATCTGTTTTCTTCCATTCATTTCTCGATTTTCCTACTTCAAAACTATGGAGTCTGTTTGAAGTTGGGAGTTGTTTTGAGTTCGAGTCGTGCGAAGATCGTTTATGGGGAGTTGGGGAAAGACTTAGCACATTAGTAATTAAATATTTCTCACATGCTTTAGAAATTGAGCTTGGTCAAATACATGAATGGAAAGTTAAAAGAACATGGGCATGAGCTGAATATTCCTTTTATTTAGTTCTCTTTAATTTTTTTTATTTTATTATATTATTTGCTAGTAGGATGTTTAGGCTGACCACACTTGAGTTGTCACGACCCAAAATTCATTATAGGTCGTGATGGCGCCCAACGTCGCTATTAGACAAACCAACGGTGAACTACCAACTTAATTATGCCTTTTATTATTTTTAAAATCGTGAATTTTATTAGATAAAGAAATCAACACAATAAAATCATGGAAGCTTAGAATTTAAATAGAATACATAATAAAAGTGTGTAAATGCTAAGCAAAATCACAAACAACTTCTAGAACATCCCAAAACCCAGTGTCACAAATGCATGAGCATCTATTAAAAAGTGAAAAAATAATATAATATATGTCTGGAATATAAAATAGATAGGATAAATAAATAAATAAGATGGAGACTCTGTGAGCTTCGGTGCGTAGCATAGAAAGTAGTTCACCATAATGTCTCCTCAGCAGTTGCGCCTACGTGCCAAGATGGCCACCAAATGAATCTGTCAGATCATGCACATTTAGTGTAGAAGTGTAGCACGAGTACGTAAATCAACGTATACCCAGTAAGTATCTAGCCTAACTCCATAGAAGTAGTGACGAAGGGTCGATGTCGACACTTACTAGTGGTCCTATAAACCAATATGATAACTCATAACAGATATGAAGCACAATAGTAGTAGTGAGATAAAAACTACAACTAACATAATCCTCCAAAACTTTCTTTTAACGATATAAATCTCTCAAATCTCATGGGTCATCTCAACAGATTTGAAATATCAAGTGCAATCTCAAACGGATAAGGAATACCATATAAAATGCCAGGTTCAATAGAAAGGGGATCTCGTGAATGACCGGACTGCTAGCGGTATAACGCATAATTATGCCGAGACCGTACGACCCGATCCGGAGTGGTGTGTACACTGCCGAGGGTCGACCGGCGCGAACCAGGGGTGCATCTCAACATACTGCCGAGGCGTTCGGCCCAATCCACAAGAAAGAAAGAAACTTATCGAATTACGAGTCACGTGCTTACAACAGAGATGCAGGAGCATAAAGTAAACATGACTTTTACCGTTTATCAAATATCTCATCAAAACAACTCAAGGTAATAAAGCTCGTCCTAATATATTCCAAAATCAATTTTAATTATAAATTCACTTAATTAAGCTGGTAAAATGAGTTCAAATAATTTAAATATTACAGAATAAAGTCCTAAGTTTAATCGGACATAAACATGCTTTAGCTACGTATGGACTCTCGTCACCTCGTACGTACATAGTGCCCACAACGAGTAGCACATAACAATTTTAATACCTACAGAGAAAATTCCCGCTCACAAAGTTAGACATGAGACTTACCTCGCAACGAAGTTCTATAACCGGCTCCAACGCCTCTCTAACACCTCAAACCAATGTCCATCAATCCAAAACTAGTCAAACAATGTACAAACCAATAAAAATATACTTCCTTACTCATAATTAATCAATTTATAATAATTTTCAACTCCGCTCAAAAAGTCAACCAAGTCACCCCTCGGCACGTGCTGGGATTCCGAAAATATTCGAAGATAAACATTACCCATAATACTACGAAGTCAAATATATAATTTATTCGTAATTCCATGTCCAATTTCGTGGTCAAAATCTAAAAATACCAATTCTAGGTTTTTTTCCAAAACATTCCTTAATTTCTATCAAATGTTCATGTTAAAATCCATATATAACCCGCGTATTTAACTCGAAACAAATAGGAATAACTTACCTTATGATATATGGCGAAAACGATCTTCAAGAATCACCCCAAATCGCCCCACATGAGCTCCAAGAACTTAAAAGTGATGAAATGAGCTCAAAATCTCAAAATTAGATGTTTAATACACCTGCAAGACTGTCCAATCATATCAACCATTCCCAAAACATGATACAAACTTGCTCGAGGCCTCAAATCACACAAAAAAAAATCCAAACTACGAATCGGCGATCAAAACCCTTCTTTTAACTTTCAAACTTCGCCCAACGCGTCTGAATTACAGTTAAACATTTCGGAATGACGCCAAACTTTACGTGCAAGTCACAAATCACGATACGAACCTATTCTAAGGTTTGGAATCCCAAACGGACATCAATAAAATCAAAGTTCACTTCAAATCAATCTTAGGAAATTTTAAAACCTTCAAAATGCCAACTTTTCACAATAAGTGCTGAAATACTTTCGGACCACCCGATAATCAACCTGAATATACGCCCAAGTCCGAAATTATCATACAAATCTATTGGAACCTTCAAATCCTGATTCCGAGGTCGTTTACTCAAAAGTCACATTTTGGTCAACTCTTCCAACTTAAAGCTTTCGAATTGAGAATTTTCTATCTGAATCTACTCCGAACTTCCCGTAATTCGATTCTAACTATGCGTACAAGTCATAAAACATGAATTGAAGCTACTCAAGGCCTCAAACCACCGAGCGACGTGCTAAGAACTCAAACGACCGGTCGGGTCGTTATATGGGTAGGCAAACTTTAGGACTTTCTATTTCATTTGGGGTAAGAAGTTGTCCCATAATTTATTATTCTATTCGAAAAATGCCCGGAGAAGCTTATAAATATTTTATCCGAGGAATGCCCCGTAGAATCATGTAACTGGAGGCCATGAAGGGCACCGTGGAAGAAGCATAGTATAGGGTAGCGTAGGACTTTTAGAACTTGTTTTCCATTTTTTTTTCTTTTAATTATCTTTTATTAGCTGGAAAAAACCTTGAACATCTTTTGTATATATTTTTATTTTTGTGTGTTTTGCCTAAATTTTAGTATCCGTTAAAACCAACTTGATCACATATGCAACTGTATTTATTACGAAATTTGGAGAATGCCTAATACCTTCTCTCCGAGTCAAGTGAATCCCTTTATTTAGATTTTTTGGAGTAAATCGGTTTTGGAATCAAACGTGTTTTGAAAGGAAAAATTTATTTTTTAAATGGTGACTTGGTACACCAAAATCAAATGTCAAGTGACGACTCCGAAAAATCTTTTTTAAATATTATTTTTTTACTTTAGAATTTAAAACACTTTCGCCTTAAAAATTATGTCCCCTAGATGGTGAAATAAAATATTTGCGTTGAGAATTAAAATTGGAGGATTCCTTTACATTTTGAAATTGATTAATTTGCAATAGGGCGGTTAAAACCTGTACAACCAACATGATTTTAACCATAATCAAAAGTAAAGTTCTTCCTTTGTGATCTAACCCCGAAGCATGGTGGTCCTTCAATGTCATTCTTCATATAGTTTTTAACCCTTAAAGGAAGAGTTAAATTCTGTGAGAAGAAGAGATTTAATCATGTGTCTGAAGTATTTTGCTGTTGTAATTAAGTTGGTATTATTTTCTGATCTGTAGATTGTGATGTTAACGATAATTTTCGGCAATTTATCATTAAAAATATTAAATTCACAAATGAAGGACCTTAATGCTTAAAACCCATATATCGAGTTTAATGAGTTTGTAATTGTTTTGATCTGATTTTGCCTGGGGTTTGTTTGAAATCGTAATTGGAGGTTGTAGTTAACATTTGAGCCAACATGGTAAATATTTTGCAGTAGATTTGTCACGGCTCAATTCTCACCATAGGTCGTGTTGGCGCTCAACGTCATCATTAAGCAAGCCAACGGTGAACTATTAACTTCATTATTCATTTGATTGCTTTTGAAATCACGGGCTTTATTAAGTAAAGGAAATAAAGCATAGAAAACCATGGAGATATAAAGCATTAATAAAACATAAAAATAAAACGGTGACAATATTAGGCAAAACCATAAACATCTACTAGAAATTTCCAAAATTCGGTGTCACAAGTGCACGAGCAATCTAGTATAATATACAAACCACTATAACTACTGTCGAAAACAGAATAGACAAAAATGATAAACATAGCAAGGAGGCTCTGGGTGCTCCAGATCGAAGCGGGGAGAGCAGCTCATCACTAAGTCTCCAGGTAGTGCGTAGGCGCACCCGTATGACTGCCTGAAGTACTTGCCTCAGTACCTCCACAATTAGTGCAGAAGTGTAGTATGAGTACGTAAATCAACGCATACCCAGTAAGTATCTAGTCTAACCTCGAATAAGTAGTGAAGATGGGTCGACATCGACACTTACTAGTGGTCCAATAAATAAAGTACATGAATTATAAATGGGCATGAAACACAACAATAATAATGAAATAAGACACGGTAAATAATATGATCCTTCAACATAATGACAATTTGAAATCCTCACATATCATGTGCTATCTCAGACAGAAAAGGAATATCAAGTAAACACCAAGTTTCAAATCAAAAGAGAAATCTCATGTATATTCTGAGTCCTAGCGATATTACGCACAAATTATGCCGTGGTCATACGGCCTGATCCATAATAATTATATACACTACCGAGGGTCGACCGACGCGAACCATGGATGCATCTCAAATACTCTGTTGAGGTCGTGCGGACCGATCCATAATGTTATTTCATAGCACTGCGGAGGCGTATGGCCTGATCCATGGGAATAGATGAAACATTTCGAATTACGATTGCATATTTACAATACAAGGATAGGAACATAAATTAAGCATGATGTTTACCAACAATCAAGTATCCCGCCAAAACTCAAGGTAGAAAATCTCGGCCTAACATAATCCATCATAAAATTTTAATTATTAATTTGTGTAATTAAACTAACATGTTGAGTTCAAGTAACACAAATATTGCATGGTAAATTTCTATGTCAACCCGTACATAAATATGATTTTAGCTACGTACGGACTCTCGTCACCTCGTGCGTACTTAGCGTCCACAACAAGTAGAACATAACAATTAAAGCACCTATATAAATAATTCCCTCTTATAAGATTAGGCAAGAGACTTACCTTGCTTCCAAATCCTTTACTCGGCTCTCAAACCCCACTAGTCGCCTCAAATAATTTCGAGCAACCAGAAACTAGTCAAATGATGCATAAATTAATCAATATATGTTAAAAGTCCATAATTTAATTGTTAGAGTAATCCCCCAACCCAACTCAGAAAATCCATAAAGCCACCCATGTGCCTGAATTCTGGAAAGTTTCATAGATAAATATTACCCACGACCTTACGTACTCAAATATATAACTTATACCCAATTTCATAATCAATTTTGTGGTCAAATTCCATTTTTACTAAACACTAGGTTTTCCAACATAATCCCATAATTCTACTAATTTGTATGTTAAATTCTACCCATAATTCATGAAACTCCCCCTCCAAGAAGCTCCATTTTTGGTCAACACAAATGAGAAATAGAAAAAATGAGCATAAGTCCTGACTTTAAAATGTATTCTACCCAGCTGACCCTTATTCGGGATCGCAGAAGTATCCTCACGATCGCGAAGGCAAAGCTACCGTTGCCCAGAATTTTTCTCTTCTCGAATACGACAGGGGCCTTGTGATCGTGATGGATATCCCGACTTATCCTTCGCGAACGCGGACGTCCCATCGCGAACGCGAAGGCCAATTTCCTGCCAACCCTCAACCTCAACCTTTTCTTCGCGATCGCGACTTCCCCATCGTGAATGCATAGCTTCACTGTCCCAAGACTTCACAAACACGGCCTCGTCAACGTGGACGTGAAGGATAAAATTTCCTCGAGTCCAAATCCTTCATAGCGAATGGAGAGCCCTTCTGCATTCGCTAAGAAGGAAACTAGCACCAGAAAATCTGTCAATTCAAACTTAGTTTCGGGTGGTCCAAAATACACCCGAGCCATTCGGTACCCCGTCCAAATGCATTGACAAGTCCATCAATATAATTTGGACCTACTCGAAGTCTTGGAATACACAAAACAATATCGAAACTAAGAATCGCATCTCAAAACCAAATTAATCAACCTTTGAACTTCAACCTTCTTCCAACTAGCTCCGAACGCGACGAATCATACTTAGACAATCTGGAATGACACCAAAGTTTATGCACAAGTCACAATTCACTATATAAACATATTCTAAGACTTGAAATCCTAAACGGACATCGATAATGTAACGACCCGACTGGTTATTTTTCTTTTTAGATCCTCGTTCCCCTAATTAAGACTCCCTATATGTGCTTTTATAGTTTTTTAACTTGTGGGGATGGTTCGTTTAGATTTGGAAGGGTTTCGGGTTGAAATCAGAATACTTAGTTCCTTAATAGTGGCCTAAGGTGGTCAAGTTTGACTTGAGCCAATACTTTGAGTAAACGACCTCGGAATCGGGTTTCGGGTAACCCGGGAGCGTTACGTTGCTTAATGTGGAAAGTTGGTTTATTGAAGGTCCGTTTGGAATTTCGAGCCTAGAAATAGTTATGCATGGTGATTTATGACTTGTACGCAAAATTTGATATCATTCTGATTAGTCTAAGTATTATTCGATGCGTTCGGGTCTAATTAAAATGTTTGAAGTTCATAAGTTGATTCAACTTGATTTTGGGGTACGATTCTTGATTTCGATGTTATTTTACGTGTTTCGAGGGTTCGAGCAAGTCCATATTATTTTTATGGACTTGTTGGTGCGGTTAGATGGGGTCCCGGGGGGCCTCAGTGCGAATCAGATTGGAATCGGACTTAGTTTTGGAATCTGACTTAGTTTTGGACTTGGCGACTGCTGGTGGCTTCAGATCGGGTGCAATCGCACCTGCGAGGAATTAGTCGCAGGTGCGACTACGCAGAAGGGCCTTGTGGTCACAGAAGTGATCTTTGGCTGGATCTGGGTGGCCGCAGGTGCGAGGTTTGTTACGTATCTGCGCATTCGCATATGCAATTGAGGCTCTGCAGGAGCGAAAGTGGGCCGGCTGGCTGAGATTGCTAGAGCGAAGGAAGTCCGCAGAAGAAGAGGGAGTCCGCAGAAGAGAACCCGCAGAAGCGTGTCCCCGTCCGCAGAAGTGTGAAGGCTGGAGGTTGTGGGACTGCACCTGCAGTTCCACAGATGTGATTAAGTGAGACCGCATGCGCGGAAATCGTTGGGCAGTGGAGTGCATTTAATTCGGGACTTAGCCTATTTTTCACACACTTTCACTTGGTCTTGGGTGATTTTGATAGCACTATTGTGGGGGATTCTCATCAACATCACAAGGTAAGTAAACTCCACCAATATTTAAGTTAAATACGTGAATTATAGATAGATTAAACATGAAAAATTAGTGAAACTTGTGATATTTTTCTGAAGAACCTAGGATTTAAATAAAATTGAGATTTGATCATGGATTTGATTGTGGAAATTGGAATAAATTATATATTTGAGTTCGTGAAGTCATGGGTAACATTTATATTTAAAAATTTCTAGAATCCCGGCATGTGAACCGGGGGTGAATTTTAGGAATCCTCCAAATTGGGTTGGGTAATTACTTTAATATGAACTTTTGAGCATATATTTATTAGTTTATATGACTTTTGGTTAGTTTCGAAGTCTTCGGCGTCGTTTGAGGAGTTCTAGTGAGGTTGAAGAGCCGTATTGAGGATTTGGAACCGAGCTAAGTCTCTTGTCTAACCTTTTAAGAGGGAAATTATCCCCTTAGGTGTATTAAGAGTTGTGTGTTGCTTGTTATGGGGAGATACGTACGCACGAGGTGACGAGAGTCCGCAAGAAGCTATATTCACGATATGTCCAGGTAGACTTAGATTCACATCATACCTTTAATTGTGTTATTTTATTATTTGTATTAATTATCTTGATTAGGGCTGAGATTGAGGATTTCAATTAATGACATCGACTACGTTCCTACTATAAGAAAATTTGGAAAGTTTTGATAAACTATAGATTTGTGTCATCTCATCTCGCATGTGTTCCCGCGAGCGAGGTAAATTTCTCTACTCTTATGGGATCGGGGCATTCGCCTCGGTAGTGAAATAAACTACTCTTATGGGATGAGGCCATTTGCCTCGGCATGATGGTAACACTACTCTTATGGGATTGGGCTATTCGCCTCGGCAGTGAAATAAACTACTCTTATGGGATTTGGTCGTTCGCCTCGGCAGGATGGTAACACTACTCTTATGGGATCAGACTGTTTGCATCAGCAGTACTGAGTATCGCTATTCCTATGGGATTAGGTCGTTCGCCTTGACAGCTTCATGCTTAATAACTGAATTTGGATTTGGTTTGGTAACAATTGAGTAAACGCCTTCAAGGCCGATTATAACGTATCTAATGATTTGATATAGACTCATGTGTGAAATTGTTGTAGTTACTTTTATTTGCTTCGTTGTTACTTGTTGTACACTCACCATGTCTACTTTATGTATTTCTATTATTATTTGACCTCTAGTAAGTGTCAAGTCGACCCCTCGTCACTACTTCTTCGAGGTTAGATTAGATAATTACTAGGTACGGGTTGTTTTTCGTACTCACGCTACACTTTTGCACTGAATGTGCAGGTACTAAGATAGGTACTACCAATGGTCACGCGGGCACGTAGCCGATCTTCTACGGAGACTTAGTGGTGACATGCTTGCCTTGCTACGATGTGCAGCACCGGAGTCTCCCTCTACCTTATTTATTATTTCTGTCTATTACCTTTCAGACATTAGTTGTATTAGTTTTGTATATTCTCTAGATTGTTGATGTACTTGTAGCACCGAGTTTTGGAGCCTTTTAGCATATACGTACTATTGTACTTGTTATTACTATCATTACAGTAAATGTATTTATCAGGCTGGTATTTTTGTTGAGAAAAGAGTACGTATAGTTGCATGAGATCTTACTTATTTTGTTATTCTAAAAAGGAACTTTTGTTTTAAATGTTAAAAAAGGGTAATTAAATTGTAGTTTCACTTGTGGGCTTGCCTAACGGCGGTTTTAGGTGCCATCACAACCTATTTTGGGGTTTGGGTAGTGACAGCTTGGTATTAGAGCTTTAGATTCACATAGGTTTCATGAGTCATGAGCAAGCCTAGTAGAGTCTTGCGGATCAGTGTAGGGACGTCTGTACTTATCTACGAGAGGATATAGGGTGTTAGAAAACTTCTCTTTCTTCATATCCTATCGTGCAGTTGATATTATACTAAGTATGTTTCTATTGATCTCTCACAATGGTGAGAACATGCGTGGAGGATGTGCCAGGCTGTAGAGGATCTGCTCCCCCCGTTGCTAAAGGCCGAGGGAGGGCTCCAGCTCCTGTCAGAGGACGGGGGCGTCCTAGAGTTGCTCCTATTGTACCAGTGGACCTAGTGGAGGATCCTGTTATTGAGGAGCAGGATGAGGCACTTATAATTGAGCCAGTATCAGCAGATTTCATGATTGCACTGGGATTCCAAGAGGTCATGGGCCGTATGCAGCAATTCATGGACTCCATGACATAGGATGGTTTATTTCCAGTAGAACCTGCCACATCTCAAGCGGTAGGGGGAGCACAGACCCCTACCGCTAAGTCTCCAAGGCACGTCGCTGCCTTTTATCTGACCCCAAGTGCACTACCTGTGGGTGGGGCCCAACCAATTGCAGCAGCTATGCCAGAGTCTGTACCAGTCGCGACCGTTGATCAGCAGAAGTGGCTGTACAGATGGACTAGACTTTTCCCCCTAACTTTGGGGGTGAACGGTCAGTCGATCCTCAGAATTTCATTGACCGGTGCAAGGATAGGCTACGGAACATGGGGATATTAGAGTCCAACAAGGTGAACTTCACCAACTTTCAGCTTGAGGGCAAGGCTCGGAGATGGTGGCAGGCTTACCTTCTTAGCATGCCAGCAGGTTTACCTTCCTTGACTTGGGATCAGTTTACACATTTGTTCTTGGAGAAGTACATACCACCTTTGGAGAGAGAGGAGCTTCGAGGTCAATTTGAGAAACTCCGTCAGGGTCATATGTCTGTGACTGAATATGAGGCGAGGTTCACTGACTTGTCTCGCCATGCGTCTATTATAATCCCCATAGATGCAGAGAGGGTGCAGAGGTTCATTGCAGGTATGCACCCTCAGATTCAAGTTTCTGTGGCCCATGAGGCAACAATGGGGATTCTATTTCATTAAATTGTGGATATAGCTCGAAGGATCGAGCATATTCGTAACCGCAGCGGAGAGTTTATGCCGAGGGACAAGCGGCCCGACAGTTTGGAAGATTCAGTAGCGCCCCACCTGGGGGAAGAGGTCAGTTCATGAGGGGTTTGTCTAGTAGGCCCATCCAGTCAGCACCACCACCTGCTCAGAGTGTTCCAGCACGACCCTACTTCAGTGTCGTTCCTCCAGTGGGTATTCAGGCCATCAGGTTCAGACTTCAGGTCAGCATTCCACTGCTCCAAGTGGTTGTTTCGAGTGCAGAGAGTTTGGCCATGTGAAAGGGTTTTGTCCTAGACTTCGGGGCAAGGCCGAGCAGCAGGACCATCGGCCCATGATTACCGCACCAGCTACCACACCGCCCGGCCAGAGGCAGAGGGTAGGTAGGTAGGGGTCTCCCTAGAGGTGGAGGCCAGTCACGTGGCGCTCCGGCTAAATTCTATGCTAACCCCTCTAGTCCAGAGGCAATATCTTTCGATGCTGTGATCACATGTACTATTTCTGTCTACCGTAGGGATGCCTCGGTATTATTTGATCAAGGTTCTACTTACTCCTATTTTTCTTCTCTATTTGCTCCTTATTTTTATGTACCTCGCGAGTCTTTGGGTGTTCCTTTATACGTGTCCATGTCAGTGGGTGATTCTATTATGGTGGATCGGGTCTACCGATCTTGTGTGGTGACTTTCTGTAGATATGATACCATAGAGGATCTTTTATTGCTCGATATGGTTGATTTTGAGGTTATCTTGGGCATGGACTGGTTACCCCCGTACCATGCCATTCTTGATTATTATGCCAAGATTGTTACCTTGGCGATGCTTGAGTTGCCCAGATTATAGTGAAGGGGTTCGTCTGTCGGTACTTCCAGCCGGGTTATTTCTTCCTTGAAGGCTCGACATATGGTCGAGAAGGCTTGTTTGGCCTATTTGGACTTTGTTCCGGATACTACTGTAGAGACTCCCGTGTTAAATTTAGTGCTGGTGGTACGAGAGCTTTCCAATGTATTTCCTGCTGATCTACCAGGCATGCCACCGGATCGGGATATTAATTTCGGCATTGATTTGGTGCCAGGAAACCAGCCTATTTCTACTTCACCTAATCGTATAACTCCCAAGGAACTGGGAGTGTTAAAGGAGCAGCTTCAGGAGTTTCTTAAGAAGGGGTTCATTAGACCTAGTATGTCGCCTTGGGGTGCACCGGTGTTGTTTATGAAGAAGAAGGATGGAAGTATGCGGATGTGCATTGATTACCACTAGTTGAACAAAGTCACCATCAAGAATAAGTACCCGTTGCCATGCAATGATGATTTGTTTGACCAGTTGCAGAGTGCCATGGTGTTCTCTAAGATCGACTTGAGATCTGGGTATCATCAGCTAAAGATTCGTGCTTTGGATATTTCAAAGATGACTTTCCGGACTAAATATGGCCACTATGAATTTTTAGTGATGTCCTTCGGCTTGACTAACTCCCCGACGATATTTATGGATTTGATGAATCGGGTGTTCAGGCTATATCTTGACTCATTTGTCATTGTCTTCATTGATGACATATTGATCTGCTCACGTAGTATGGAGGAGCACGAGCAACATTTGAGGTTAGTGCTTCAGACCTTGAAGGAACAAAAGCTTTACATTAAGTTCCAAGTACAAGTTTTGGTTGGATTCCGTGGCTTTCTTGGGACATGTTGTATCAGGTGAGGGTATTAAGGTGGATCCCATGAAGATTAAGGCAGTTCAGGGTTTGCCTCGTCCTACCACAGCGATCGAGATCAGGAGTTTCTTGGGGTTAGCAGGTTACTTTTGCCGGTTCGTGGAGGGCTTCTCGTCTATTACAACACCTTTGACTAGATTGAACCAGAAGAGTTCTCCGTTTAGATGGCCCGATGATTGCGAGGCGAGCGTTCAGAAGCTCAAGACCGCTTTGACTACATTACCAGTGTTAGTGTTGCCCTCCAATTCAGGGATATATACTGTGTATTGTGACGCTTTGTGCATTGGCTTGTGTTGTGTATTGATGTAGGAGGGGAAAGTTATTGCATATTCTTCATGTCAGCTGAATCCCCACAAGAAGAATTACCACGTACATGATCTGGAGTTGGCCGCAATAGTTCATTCTCTCAAAATCTGGAGGCATTATCTCTATGGGATGTCCTTTGAGATTTACACTGATCATCGCAGCTTGTAGCATTTGTTTAAGTAGAGGGACCTTAATTTGAGGCGGCGCATGTGGCTTGAGTTACTGACAGACTATAATATCACCATCATTTATAATCCGGGCAAGGAGAATGTGGTTGCAGATATCTTAAGCAGAAAGGCCGAGAGTATGGGTAGTTTGGCATTCGTTTCGGCAGAGGAGAGGCCATTGGCTTTGGACATTCAGTCCATAGCTAACAGCTTGTGAGGTTGGATATTTCAAAGCCCAGTCGAGTTCTTGCATGTTTGTGGATCAGTCTTCATCACTTGAGCAGATCAAGGCCCGTCAGTATGATGATCTGCACTTGTTGGTCCTCGGAGAGATGGTACTATAGGGTGGTTCCAAGGAGGTTACTATCGATGAGGATGGTGTTATGCGACTCCAGGGTCGCCTATATGTTCCTAATGTTGATGGGTTGAGGGAGAAAATTCTATCGGAGGCGCAAAGTTCTCGGTATTCTATTCATCCAGGTGCTACCAAGAGGTACCGCGATCTGAGGAAGAATTATTGGTGGCTGCAGATGAAGAAGGACATAGTTGAGTATGTAGAGAGATGTCTAAATTACCAGCAGGTTAAGTATGAGCACCAGGGGCCAGGTGGCCTACTCCAGGAGATGGTTATACCGGAGTGAAAGTGGGAGCGTATCACTATGTACTTCGTAGTTGGGTTGCCGCGGACGTTGAGGAAGTTTGATTCCATTTGGATCATTGTCGACAGGCTGACCAAGTCGGCACACTTTATTCCGGAGGTAACTACTTACTCTTCAGAGAGGTTGACCAAAATTTACATTTAAGAGATTGTCTGGTTGCATGGTGTTCTTGTTTCAATCATATCATATAGAGGCCCTCAATTCACTTCACATTTCTGGAGGGCGGTACAAAGCGAGTTGGGTACCCGAGTAGAGCTCAACACAACCTTTCATCCGTATACCGACGGGCAGTCGGAGTGGACAGTTCTGATTCTATAGGATATGCTCAAAGCATGTGTCATTGACTTTGGAGGGCGTAGGGATAGATTCTTTCCCTTGGCCAAATTTTCTTACAACAACAGTTATCAGTCGAGCATCGAGATGGCTCTATTTGAGCCTTTTTATGGTCGGCGATGTCGTTCGCCCATCAGATGGTTTGAGCCCGGCGAGGCTACGTTATACGACACTGATTTAGTGAAAGATGCCTTGGAGAATATAAAGTTGATTTATGAGTGATTTCGCATAGCACAGTCCAGACAGAAGAGTTACGCGGATCAGAAAGCGCGTGGTTTATCATTTATGGTGGGTGAGAAGGTTCTCTTGAAGTTCTCGTCGATGAAGGGCATCATGAGGTTTGGAAAGAATGGAAAGAATATGTTTCCGCGAGCGAGGTAAATTTCTCCACTCTTATAGGATCAGGTCGTTCGCCTCGACAGTGAAATAAACTACTCTTATGAGATTGGGTTGTTCGCCTCAGCATGATGGAAAGACTACTCTTGTGGGATTGGGCTCTTATGGGATCGGGCCGTTCGCCTCGGTAGTGAAATAAACTACTCTTATGGGATCGGGTCATTCGCCTCAGCAGGATGGTAATACAACTCTTATGGGATCGGGTCGTTCGCCTTGGTAGGTTGGGAACACTATTCTTATGGGATCGGACTATTCGTCTCGGCAGTACTAAGTACCACTATTCCTATGGGATCTGGTCGTTCGCCTCGGCAACTTCGTGCTTAATAACTGGAACTGGATTTGGTTTGGTAACAATTGAGTAAATGCCTTCAAGGCCGATTATGACGTGTTAAGTGATTTGATATAGATTCATGTGCGGAATTATTGTAGTTACTTTTATTTGCTTCGTTGCTACTTGTTGTATACTCACCATGTCTCCTTTATGTATTTCTATTATTATTTGATCTCTAGTAAGTATCAAGTCGACTCCTCGTCACTACTTCTTTGAGGTTAGACTAGATACTTACAAGGTACGCGTTGTTTTTCATACTCACGCTATACTTCTGCACTGAATGTGCAAGTACTGAGACTGGTACTACCAGTGGTCATGCGGGCGCGTAGTCAATCCTTCTACGGAGACTTAGTGGTGAGCTTCTTGCCTTGCTACGATATGCGGCACCGGAGTCTCCCTCTACCTTGTTTATTATTTCTGTCTATTACCTTTTGAGACAATAGTTGCATTAGTTTTGTATATTCTCTAGATTGCCCATGCACTTGTGGCACCGGGTTTTGGGGGCTTTTAACATATACGTATTTTTGTACTTATTATTACTGTCATTAGAGTGGATGTATTTATCACCCTGGTATTTTTGTTGAGAAAAGAGTACGTACAATTGCATGAGATCTTACTTATTTTGTTCTTCTAAAAAGGAACTTTGTTTTAAATGTTAAAAAAGGGTAATTAAATTGTAGTTTCACTTGTGGGCTTGCCTAACAGTGGCGTTAGGTATCATCACGATTTATTATGGGTTTTGGGTCGTGACTGATAACACCAAAGTCTACTTGAAACCTAACTTAGAAAACTCCAAATCCTTCAAGGTGTCAACTTTCGACAATAAGCACCGAAACGCTCACGGTCCATCCGAAATTCAATCCGAACATATGTCGACGTCCAAAATCATCATACTGACCTATTGGAACTTTCAAATCCCGGTTTCGAGGTCGTTTATTCAAAATGTTGACTCAAGTCAAACTTGGCCACCTTAGGCCACTACTATGGAACTAAGTGTTCCGAATTCAACCCGAACCCTTCCAAAACCAAACCAACCATCCTGCAAATCATAAAACGATAAAAGCACACGAAAAATCTTATATAGGGGAACGGGGGTCTAGAAGGAAAAACGACCAATCGGATCCTTACAAGATTTTTGAAATATAGGATTAAAATTGAGTTGAACTGGCAAATAAGACAAATTTGTATTATATACCAAAATGATATACTATATGCTATTTTCATATACTATATTCAACTCAACAGTATACAATTCATTACAATAGTATAATATAACATAATAGTGTTGATTAATTAATCGTCTTTATTGTGTCAAACATAATCGTCTTGATTAACTAATGATGTTTGTTTCAACAGCAGGTGAAAACTTTTCGGAAAGTCAATGTCACTAGAGAAATCTTTTCAGTTTTTGCAAGAATTAATAGAAAAATAGTTATGGTGTTTGGTTGAAAATAAATTTCAGAAAGATTAAAAGTTATTTATAAAAAGATTTCGAACACTTATATTCTTCCCAGCCCGACGCCATTGTATCAGGTCATGAATATAGACGTGTAATTGAACCAACTTCAACTTCACTAAAAGTCTCCAATGCTTTTCAAGTCAATATAGCATGCAAAAAGTTCACGTTTCGATTCTTTTCGTATTAATTCCCCTTGTATCTCCGCTATCACACCTTAAATCTCTCCTTCTCTTACTGTTCCATCATGTTTCAAGAGGTATACTACTATTTTAGTGAAACTTTTGTTACTATAGATAATGTGGAATATATAGGGAAAAAAAGGTCTTTCAATTGATCCACGAATTAAGCTTTTATATGGGATCCTCAGAAATTGAAGTTATCATACTTCAATGTATAGTTTCTTGTATACATGCCATATTACAAGACAGTGAAACTTTATATGTGTAGCTCCTGGAAATTGCAAATATTATTCGCAGCTCAGTAGATGGAGTCAGGATTTGGAGTTTATGGATTCGAGATTCTAGTCCATTTAAGTTACTGAGTTCTAAATTAAAAATTTATACATATTTAATAGATTACTTAAAACAAATACAATATTCGGACCAAAGTTACTGGATTCGGCGGACCCGTAAGTTCTACTCCAGCTCTGCCCCTGGTCATGATGAGACTTAATTATTAGAATAATAAACTGCGAAAGCTCAGGTAACACCAGCAAAGGTTACAGGTGGTTAATACTTTTTCATCCTTAACCAAATATTTCGTTTTCGAGTTCTAGAAATGAATTCGTTTTGATAGAGAGCGTTTTACTGCTAAAGTGGAGCTTCCTGTCGCGAATTTAAATTAAACTGGATCCAAAGCCACGGGGCCAAATTGGGCCAATTTTTCGCACCTAACTTGACACAGCGCGGCAGCAACTTGACTCTCACATTACTCAGCCTTTTCCAACACTTAGCCAACTTTTCATCAAGTTTGGCTTCCCACGAGATTTGGCAGCAACATAAAGAGAACACCAACAATTACGAGAAACATTCAACCTTTGTATTAATCACAAAATATACAAAGGACCCCTCTTTGCCATGGACACAATCCGTTCACAGCCCACTTCGTCCGGCCAAGATCATAAATAGATCTTGTCACACTAAGACCTGCCAACGCTCCAGCCTTAGTCCACTTTCGGAAACACTTAGAAACCCTCAAGTTTCCCTCTTGGTTCCCATTTTGCTATGAACACAAGTCGTTCATAGCTACTAAGACCTGCCCATGCCAAGCCCTAGCCCACTTTTGAAAACACTTAGAAACCCTCACGTTTCTCTCTTGTTTTTCCACTTTGCAAAGATCACAAGTCGATCTTTGCACACTAAGACCTGCCCAAAGCCTAGCGTTAGCCCCCGTTTTGAAACACTTAGAAAGAATCACATTTCTAATATGTTTTTGTTTCTTTGCTATGAACACAAGTCGTTCATAGCCCACTTAGTCAAGATCACAAGCCGATCTTGACACACTAAGACCTGCCCATGCCCAGCCTTAGTACCACTTCGTCTTCGTCTTCGTCTTGGAGACCCTCTTCTTCATTTGAAGACCCTCTCCTTCTGCTCAAGACTTAGCCTTGATCTAAGACTATCTCAGCCTTGATCCAAGACACTCTCAGCCTTGATCCCTCTTCTTCACGAAATGCCCCCATATATATAGATATAGGGGCTTCCACTGGCAGATATGAAGGGACAACATACAAAGGGGCGGTCTATTCTAGTGCTTGTTCCACTTCAAGCACTAAATCAGCACTTTGACCACTTAATGGGGCATTACCCACGAAATGGTCTTCATCAGCATGCATTGTGGAGCACTTGGCCCTGTTTTCTGGAGCACTCAGCTCTTTGGTAGAGCACTGGTCCCACCTTCCACTGAAACCTGCCTTGTACACAGCTTTGCTAAATCTGTCCTAACTTGTAGTTGACATCCCCAACTA
>AWOL01S0006678.1:53197-89536 GCA_000715115.1 Nicotiana otophora | reverse complement strand
CCACTGCTTTGGCATGTGCACTACATGTGCCCTTTTTCTTGGTCAGCTATTGCACGCCCCAAGTCTGGCATTGCGCCCAGCCTTGGCTGATTCTGACATTGCTCCACGCCAATGTCTCGTACGCAACCTACTGTCCATGATTTTACCGCACACGCCCGACGCCTGTCGGCCGCACATTGCCTTAGCCGCATTTCTGCCTTGTCTTTGTCAACACTTGTTTAATCTATGCCATTGTTTGTCTTTTGTCTCACATAGATTTGCCTTAGCTATTGAAACCCTTTGCCATCATTCCGTGCCTCCGCAATTTTGCCTTTGGCGCGCATGCCGCTTCATGCCGTCCAAACTTGCCCGCACTGCCTCATCAAGCCTTTGCCAAGTCCATCTTGCCTGTCCCAAGACCTTGGCCAATACTTTTTCCCCTGACAATATTTCTCGTCCATTGTCCCGCATGATCATTTCGCTCCCGCATAGGCCAATGGCAAGGCCATCACGCCTTAATCCTTTCCACAGCCGCACCACGTCCGATGACAAAGAATCAGGTCCTAACAAACCACCCGCATCCTTTGAAATCGACGTCCTCGTCGAGACGACTTAGCGATTCAACCCCAAGGGGTTGTTGACATATATGTCCCCTGGAGGTGCATTCACATTTTCCACAATGGCATTTGCCTAAGCTACTTGTTCCTGTTTCTCCGTAGCCAGCATAACATTCACCCTAGCCTGCACCGGACAGTCCCTCTTCAAGTGCGGACCCCCACAAGTGAAGCAACCACTGAATTTGCCGCTTCTGTCCTTGCCCTTGGAAGTCTCTGTCTGCCTTCCATTCTTGGCAAGACCCACGTCTTCGGCAGCTTGGCCTTTCCCACTTTTCTTCCATTCCTTTCCCTTGTCCTTTCTTCCGTCGGACTTTGGGCAGGTCTTAGTGTGCAAAGATCGACTTGTGATCTTTGCAAAGTGGGAAAACTAGAGAGAAACGTGAGGGTTTCTAAGTTTTTTCAAAAGTGGTCTAGGGCTTGGCATGGGTAGGTCTTAGTAGCTATGAACGACTTGTGTTCATAGCAAAATGGGAACCAAGAGGGAAACGTGAGGGTTTCTAACTGTTTCCGAAAGTGGGCTAAGGCTGGGGCGTTGGCAGGTCTTAGTGTGACAAGATCTATTTATGATCTTGGCCGGACGAAGTGGGCTGTGAACAGATTGTGTTCATGGCAAAGAGGGGTCCTTTGTATATTTGTGATTAATACAAAGGTTGGGTTTTTTCCGTAACTGTTGGTGTTCTCTTTATGTTGCTGCCAAATCTCGTGGGAAGCCAAACTTGATGAAACGTTGGCTAAGTGTTGGAAAAGGCTGAGTAATTTGAGTGTCAAGTTGCTGCCGCGCGGTGTCAAGTTAGGTGTGAAACGTTGGCCCAATTTGGCCCCTTGACAACTTGTTAGGGCCTGATTCTTTGTCAATCGGACGTGGCGCGGCTATGGCAAGGATTGGGGCGTGATGGCCTTGCTGTTGGCCTATGCGGGAGAAAAACGATCATGCGAGACAATGGACGAGAAACATTGTCATGAGAACAAGTATTGTCCAAGGTCTTGGGACAGGCAAGACGGACTTGGCAAAGGCTTGATGAGGCAGTGCGGGCAAGTTTGGGCTGCATGCGCGCCAAAGGCAAAGGTACGGGCAGTTCGGATTGTGGGAGCGCCAAGTATAGGCTAAGCTAAATTGCGGAGGCACAAAATGATGGCAAATGGTTTCAATACCTAATGCAAAGCTATGTGAGACAAAAGACAAGCAATGGCACGGATGAAATAAGTGTTGACAAAGACAAGGCAGAAATGCGGCTAAGGCAATGTGCGGCCGACATGCATCGGGCGTGTGCGGTAAAATCATGGACAGCAGGTTGCGAACGAAACATTGGCGCGGAGCAATGTCAAAATCAGCCAAGGCTCGGCGCAATGCCAAACTTGGGGCGTGCAATAGCTGACCAAGAAAAAGGGCACATGTAGTGCACATGCCAAAGCAGTGGGCCGTTATATTTTTGTAATGACTTGTATCCATGTCTGTTTAGTGCTTGTAGCTAATATCATTTCGTGTGGAAAAATAGCCTAAGTAGTTGGGGATGTCAACTACAAGTTAGGATAGATTTAGCAAAGCTCTGTACAAGGCAGGTTTCAGTGGAAGGTGGGACCAGTGCTCCACCAAAGAGCTGAGTGCTCCAGAAAACAGGGCCAATGTTTTGCACCTAACTTGACACCGCGCGGCAACAAGTTGACACTCAAAGTACTCGGCCTTTTCCAACACTTAGCCAACTTTTCATGAAGTTTGGCTTCCCACGAGATTTGGCAGCAACATAAAGAGAACACCAACAGTTACGGGAAAAACCCAACCTTTGTATTAATCACAAAATATACAAAGGACCCCTCTTTTCCATGAACACAATCCGTTCACAGCCCACTTCGTCCGGCCAAGATCATAAATAGATCTTGTCACACTAAGACCTGCCAACGCTCCATCCTTAGCCCACTTTCGGAAACACTTAGAAACCCTCACGTTTTCCTCTTGGTTCCCATTTTGCTATGAACACAAGTCGTTCATAGCTACTAAGACCTGCCCATGCCAAGCCCTAGATCACTTTTGAAAACACTTAGAAACCCTCACGTTTTCCTCTTGGTTCCCATTTTGCTATGAACACAAGTCGTTCATAGCTACTAAGACCTGCCCATGCCAAGCCCTAGATCACTTTTGAAAACACTTAGAAACCCTCACATTTCTCTCTTGTTTTCCCACTTTGCAAAGATCACAAGTCGATCTTTGCACACTAAGACCTGCCCAAAGCCTAGCCTTAGCCCCCGTTTTGAAACACTTAGAAAGAATAACCTTTCTAACCTGTTTCCGTTTCTTTGCTATGAACACAAGTCGTTCATAGACCACTTATTCAAGATCACAAGCCGATCTTGACATACTAAGACCTGCCCATGCCCAACCTTAGTACCACTTCGTCTTCGTCTTCGTCTTGGAGACCCTCTTCTTTATTTGAAGACCCTCTCTTTCTGCTCAAGACTTAGCCTTGATCTAAGACTATCTCAGCCTTGATCCAAGACACTCTCAGCCTTGATCCCTCTTCTTCATGAAATGCCCCCATATATATAGATATAGGGGCTTCCACTGGCAGATATGAAGGGACAACATACAAAGGGGCGGTCTATTCTAGTGCTTGTTCCACTTCAAGCACTAAATCAACACTTTGACCACTTAATGGGGCATTACCCACAAAATGGCCTTCATCAGCATGCATTGTGGAGCACTTGGCCCTGTTTTCTGGAGTACTCAGCTCTTTGGTGGAGCACTGGTCCCACCTTCCACTGAAACCTGCCTTGTACACAGCTTTGCTAAATCTGTCCTAACTTTGTAGTTGACATCCCCAACTACTTAGGCTATTTTTCCACATGAAATGATATTAGCTACAAGCACTAAATAGACATGGATACAAGTCATTACAAAAATACAACGGCCCACTGCTTTGGCATGTGCACTACATGTGCCCTTTTTCTTGATCAACTATTGCACGCCCCAAGTGTGGCATTGCACCCAGCCTTGGCTGATTGTGACATTGCTCCGCTCCAATATCTCGTCCGCAACCTGCTGTCCATGATTTTACCGCACACGCCCGACGCTTGTCGGCCGCACATTGCCTTAGCCGCATTTCTGCCTTGTCTTTATCAACACTTGTTTCATCTGTGCCATTGCTTTTCTTTTGTCTCACATAGCTTTGCCTTAGCTATTGAAACCCTTTGCCATCATTCGGTGCCTCCGCAATTTAGCTTAGCTTGTACTTGGCGCTCCCACAATCCGAACTGCCCGTACCTTTGCCTTTGGCGCGCATGCCGCCCAAACTTGCCCGCACTGCCTCATCAAGCCTTTGCCAAGTCCGTCTTGCCTGTCCCAAAACCTTGGCCAATACTTGTTCTCATGAAATATTTCTTGTTCATTGTCCCGCATGATCGTTTTGCTCCCGCATAGGCCAACAGCAAGGCCATCACGCCCCAATCCTTGCCATAGCCGTGCCACGTCCGATTGACAAAGAATTAGGCCCTAACAAATTACCCGCACCCTTTGAAATCGACGTCCTCGTCTAGCCGACTTAATAGATCTTCCCCAAGGAGTTGTTGACAGAAAACGCCCTTGTTGCTCCATTCTACAAGAGAGTTTCTCGGACTTTGACACTTCTTGCTCTCACGAACTGTTCCACCCTTGGTGCAGTTCAGCATTTTTGCCACAAGCCATGTTCTCAAACAGCAACATTCCGTCTGCTACTGATCGTCTTACCACTGCCATGAATCTTGCTCTGCTCCGATACTCGTCTATCAAAGCAGTTCTGCTAAGCACTCTGCTTTACTCTGATACTAGTTGTATCAAAGTAATTCCGTCTCAGCTCTGATACCAGTTGTCACGGGGCCAGATTGGGCCAATTTTTTGCACCTAACTTGACACTGCGCGGCAGCAACTTGACACTCAAATTACTCAGCCTTTTCCAACACTTAGCCAACTTTTCATCAAGTTTGGCTTCCCACGAGATTTGGCAGCAACATAAAGAGAACACCAACAGTTACGGAAAAAATCCAACCTTTGTATTAATCACAAAATATACAAAGGACCCCTCTTTGCCATGAACACAATCCGTTCACAGCCCACTTCGTCCGGCCAAGATCATAAATAGATCTTGTCACACTAAGACCTGCCAACGCTCCAGCCTTAGCCCACTTTCGGAAACACTTAGAAACCCTCACGTTTCCCTCTTGGTTCCCATTTTGCTATGAACACAAGTCGTTCATATCTACTAAGACCTGCCCATGCCAAGCCCTAGCCCACTTTTGAAAACACTTAGAAACCCTCACGTTTCTCTCTCTGTAAATGTCGCACATTAGGTGGAAAGTTAAATTTAAAGAGGAAAAAAAAAGGCTCGGTTAACATGAACCTATATATTTACCTTTTCTTAAATAATTTTAAAAATATCACGCCTCATGGTTTTAAAGCTTTCCTTTAAAATCACGTATTGCACGTCAATATGTGGAGCCAAAATCTTTTACTATAACTTATTTGTTAGTGCAAAACTATACAAGTACTTCTTTTTAATTCTCTTTTATCCATTTTTTATTGGCAACTAGTATTATTTATGATCAAACAAGAGCTAATTATTTTATCTGTCAAAGGTTTTCATTTTCATACCCAACACCCAATCAAATCCAAACTAAAATGGGTGGAGAAATTAGTAGGAAAACCTTTATGCACGGACAATATAAATAACTACTCCCTCCGTTTTAATTTAGATGTGGTAGTTTGACTCGACACGGAATTCAAGAAAAAGATGAAGACTTTTAAAACTTGTGGTCTTAAAAGCTTAAGGGGTAAAAGTTTTGTGGGTCATGACATTTGTGTGGTTATAAAAGCTTCTCATTGAGGGTAAAATGGGTAAAATGAAGAATTTAAAGTTGAATTATTTCTAAATTTAGAAATGTGACACTTATTTTAGAACAACCTAAAAAGGAAAGTACCTCATCTAATTTGAAACAGATTGAGTATATTTTAATCTGGTCATCTAAAAGGTAACTAAAGTCTGTGGCGGATAGAGCATGTAAATATATAACTATTCCTTCGAACCCAATATTTTAAATACAGAATGTAAATATAGATGTAAATAATCATTAAAAAAAAATTTAAAAAAAATTACCCTTTGAATCCATAATTTCAAAAATTATATAGTTCAATAGTAAGAACCAAAAGTTGAATCCATCAAATTAAAATCCCGAATCCATATCTAACTAAGGGTAATTGTCCATAATGAATTGTAATCAAGAACATAGAAAATCAGGTAAGGAACTTGTTACAGCAAGTTAAATTAGACCGATCGTAATGTAAAATATTCTTCACGCTACCACTATACTATAATGTCAATTCAGTAAATATTCTTTAACCAGTTGTAACAAAGTATTAAGTACTATATTTACTTTCTTCTTCATTATAATTCATACTTACTGCTACCATAAAGTATAAACAAGCATATAGAGTTAACCCCTTCTAGAAGAATTAATCCAAATAACCGCTCATTTGAACCGTTTAAATTAAAAATAGCCGGTGAAAATATAATCTATGCAGAATTTATATATTAAATATATATAATTTTGTATAAATTATGTATATAGCTAGAAAAACTAAACAATGAATATGACCGGCTATTTGTATTAAAAACCCTAACTTCTAAGTAACCAAAAAGGCCACTACAGAAACTACAATATCAGAAAAGAAAAGTAGGCCTCTGGCCTCCCAAAAACGCAGGGAACGGATCACTGTCTCTTTTGAACCATCTCCCTCCACTTCACACACAGGCCGCAAATCCCTCCGCTCACTCCACCACCTTCCCTTAATTCTTATAAATATAACCTCTTTTTTATTTATCTCTCTCATACTATACACATTGTATTCTCTCTTTGAGCAAAAACACACTTAGAATTATGGCTTCTTCTACACCTGCCTTGAAAGATGAACTAGATATCGTGATACCAACAATTAGAAACTTGGATTTTTTGGAAATGTGGAGGCCTTTCTTTGAACCATATCATCTCATCATTGTTCAAGATGGTGACCCTTCAAAGACCATTAAGGTGCCCGAGGGCTTTGATTATGAGCTTTACAATCGCAATGATATTAACAAGATTTTAGGTCCAAGGGCATCTTGTATTTCTTTCAAGGATTCTGCCTGCCGCTGCTTCGGTTACATGGTTTCCAAGAAAAAGTATATTTACACAATTGATGATGATTGCTTTGTAAGCTCACTTTCCACTTCCATTAATCTGTCATCTCATTCTAATCTTTTTTGTTTCTTGATCTTTTCTTTGAGGTAAAGTTTTAGATGTTTATTGTTCACAAGACTATGTTAGTGATTACAGGAACAAAGTTTGAATTCTCTGTATTTTACGTGTTTGTAAGCAAGAAAAAGCTACTCCCTCATTTTATACGGTGGTGTCTGACGAAAGAAATTTTGATACTACCTACCAAAAGTACTCTTGGGATGTTATAGTGATTTTAAACATGAAAAGTTAAAAATTAAAGGATTTTAGAATATAAAGAGTACAAGTTTTTTGTTCTGTAACTAATTTTCTTTCATTTTCATTTTATATTTGTAATATCCAAGTTGTGTTTTACGTTTCATGCGGGCAAATGCAAAGACTTATTTAAGCGAATTCTGATAGGTTCAATTGAATCTATTAGTTTGAGTTCCAACTATTTATACTTGTAAAAAAATTAAAATGTATATACACACATAAGAAAGGTTACGCTCGTATCTTTCTAAACCGACTCCTTCTAACTAGATCCAAGATAATCAGTATATCATTAATTAATGGTTCACTGATGTACTCATGATTGATATGTTCCCCTCAATCTTTACAAATTTTTCTCATCATCTTCAGTATTAATTGTAACTTTGTTTGTGTTTGGGGAAAACTGGAAATCTGTGTAGGTAGCAAAGGACCCAAGTGGGGCAGACATAAACGCGCTGGAGCAGCACATAAAGAATCTGTTGTGCCCATCTACTCCACATTTCTTCAACACTTTGTATGATCCATTTAGGGATGGCGCAGATTTTGTGAGGGGATACCCTTTCAGCCTAAGGGAAGGGGTCCCAACGGCAGTCTCCCACGGCTTGTGGCTCAACATTCCTGATTATGATGCGCCCACACAGCTAGTCAAGCCTCTCGAGAGGAATACTAGGTCGGTCTCCTTTTCTTCTTTGATAATTATTTTTAATACACTATGAGGTTAAAATTACTTACAAACTTAATATGATATCCCAATTTGATAACCAGAAAATGCAGTAAATAAATTGTCAACTATGTGATAGCAAATTAGTTGCCATTTTTTCTAGGTGACTAATTAATAAATATTTGATTGTAGTTATTTTATAAGTGATATGCGAGAACTTAGATCCAACTTATTACAACTTTTAATTTTAACTATTGAGGAATTATTGTTGGTTGAACAGGTATGTTGATATGGTGTTGACAATTCCAAAGGGCACTCTCTTCCCAATGTGTGGTATGAATTTGGCATTTGACCGTCAACTTATTGGCCCTGCTATGTACTTTGGACTCATGGGAGATGGCCAACCCATTGGGCGTTACGATGATATGTGGGCTGGTTGGTGTTGCAAGGTTAGCCACTTTATTTTTTCAGTTCTTTTACAGTCATTGAATTTAATTTCTATATCTAATTTACATTTTGACGTCACCTAGAACATAAATACAAGTAACTTCCCGTAGTAGCGATAGTATAAAATTCTTTTACGTTACTAGTATTAGTTCACAATAACAACAAAACGGAATAATAATATTATGCCTCAATCCAAACAAATTAGGGTCAGTTATCTCCATTTAAGGTAATATTATGCTTTAAAATATAAAAAAATATTGTAGGTATAAATAAGTTAAAACCATAGTAATTTTGAATGAATTTTTTTTGACAAATCAAACAATTTTCAGGTTATCTGTGATCATTTGGGATTGGGAATCAAGACTGGATTACCCTACATCTATCACAGCAAGGCTAGCAATCCATTTGTGAACTTGAAGAAGGAATACCTTGGGATTTTCTGGCAAGAAGACATCATTCCCTTTTTCCAATCACATTCCTTCTCCAAGGATTGTACATCTGTGCAAAAGTGCTACGTGGAATTGTCCAAGCAGGTTAAAGAAAAACTGGGGAAAGTAAACCCCTACTTTGTCAAGCTTGCAGATGCGATGGTCACTTGGATTGAAGCTTGGGATATGCTCAACCCTTCTTCTAAAGATTCGGCCAAACTTCCTAATGGCTCTTCAAAATGAAATTATCAAAATTTATTATGATTAAACACGACTAGCAAATCACGTCGTACTCAATCAAATAATAGACACAATTGTCTTCCCATGAGCATAGTGGAAAGACAATTGGCCGTGTACTTTGTAGTATTACTAGATCTGTCATTTATAACCTTTTTCATGTTTTATTTAATCTGCATTTTGTATCCTTTTCATGTTTTATTTTTGTGGTCTAGGTCTAGCGATATTTCGACTTGATATGATGATAATATCAGTGGATGTAATCCTCTTTTATCATGTTATTGTAAAATTATGATGAGCCATAATGTAAGTTTTCTACTTTTGGTTCATGCTAATGGTTCATTTTCGGGTTCCCCTGTTGTCTTTGACTGAAATATGGGAGTGAGATCAAGACTCTGCTTTCACTTCCCATTTGCTGTACATTTGTTGTTGAAGAAACTTTTGAGTTTTGTTAAAGACCAGCTCTTTGCCAACAGGCAACAGTTATAGTAGTAATTGCAGTGTTTAAATATTGTTTATACTTTATAGTGAATTTAGCAATAGAAAGAACAATTCTATAATATATCAAATAAAAGCCGGTATTTGTATGGGGTGAAAATCATTTTACACCCCAACTTTATTTTAAAAATCAAATTCTCTCCTCAACTTTAAACAATAGATATTCTTCCCCTTATTTCAAATTCTAGATATGGTATTTTTTTTTTTGAATTCTTTTCTATGAATTTCTGACTTCGCCATTGAGAAAATATAACATAAATATATACTTAATATAATGTGCATTATATTATAATAATAATCATAAAAATAATAGTAAAATTTATAACAAATTTAGAAAATAATTGCACTATTTATAATCTTAATGAACTTAAAGTATACTTTATAATAATATGCAACATATTTTAAATTATAGGTAAACCATACAAATATATATAATAAAAAAGGCTTACATAGAAGAGGTAATTAAAAATGGCAAGGGCAAAATAGATATTGTATAGAATAAAGGGGATGTTTATTGTCCAAAGTTAAGGAGGGAGTTTGATTTTTAAAATAAAGTTAGGGGATGTAAATGATTTAACCCTGTATGTTTAAGTTCACAAAAAAAAGTTACTAA
Source organism: Nicotiana otophora (assembly GCA_000715115.1). Lineage (NCBI taxonomy): Eukaryota > Viridiplantae > Streptophyta > Magnoliopsida > Solanales > Solanaceae > Nicotiana > Nicotiana otophora. Next base: position 79,567 of record AWOL01S0006678.1, on the reverse strand, counting down.
CATTATGTGTGGGTGGGTGGGTGCATGAACACCTTGTAAAGAACATATTATAACTTACGCAGGCTGAGAGGTTTATTTTGGGGCATTTGTATCTATACTCAGTTTTGGGGTTACCATTGAAGTTATATCTGTTTTGCACAAAACATTACAAGTCCACCCACTTTTTGGTTAACTTCGACATGTGGGCTTGAAGTAACAAAAGTTTATGTGTGAAGTTTGAACTTGAGGTGTGGCTTTATCAAAGCAAAACTTCATATATTTTCGCCAAAAGTTTGGCCTGACTTGCAAAGATAATCAGACAAATTTCAATTCATAGTGCAAGGCAAACTTCAGTTCATAATGCAAATTTCAACAACAGAACAACCATCAGTGCCTCAGTGCACAGACTCTATTGTAAAGCTTCAATTCTTTTGTCTGCAGTGTGGCCTTATCAAACCTAAACTTTAAATATTTTCGCCTGAAGTTTGACCTGACTTACAAAGGTAATCAGGAAAACGTCAGTCCATAGTGCAAACTTCAGACAAATTAGTTTGTGAAGTTCTTTAGTTTGTAGTGTAAAATTCAGACAAAATCAGCTTGTTATATTTGAATTTCAGATAATTTTTTCTGAAGTCTAGCGTGGCAGTTACAAACTTCAAACAAAGTTTAATCTGGTAATATTTGAAGTTTGGCCGTGCAGTCCCAAAGGCATGAAGTTGTTCGAGACTGTCATTTTTAGCCCCTGCATTAGAGCTGTTAGTTCAGAGTGTAGAGTATTGGTATAATTATTTTTCCCATGAATCACATCACCCAATCTCCATTGTTATTTCGGATTACCCCTCCTACTCCACCTATAAGCCCATTTTGAAGGGTTGCCCCGTCTGTTCCTTTAATGGTGATTTGAGTTTTTAAATTCCTTTAATGGTGATTTTAATTTAAAACTCATACCCTAATGCTAAATCACTTTGTACTTTATATCCAATCAATAATACTTACACCGAGTCTCATATGTTTGAGAGAGAAAAGAAGAAAAAGAGGAAAAAAAGAGGAGGAAGAAAGGAGCGCGACTGGTATAAAGTTGTCAAAATTAAGGTATATGTTAAATAATTTTAAAAATATGAATATAGATTAAATTGGTCGTCCGTGCAATTTTTACGTTTACTTTATGGTAAATTGGTCTATTTATGAGTTATGCGAATGTCCTTATATAGAAGAAAAGAGGATAAACCTAACCTTTCTTGTTAAATAGTTGCCAAAAGAAAATACTTAATGAAACTCAATGTGTATAGAAGATGAAAACAATTAAGAAAATGTTAAGCCTCTAGTAGATCATATACAAAATTATTCAGATGATAAGAGTGGAACTACTAATCTTTCTTGTCTTGAAAAAACATCATAAAGCCATTTGGAGGCTACTTTTGTTTTCTTCTTTTATTGGAGAACTATTTTATTTAATTTCATCCTTAATTTTACTTCAAACTCAAAGCTAAGGAACGGCTTTGGCTCGACTCAAAATTTCACCGATGTACCAAATTAGCCAAATCCAAATTTAGTGTATTATACTTCGAGGGTGTTTGGCTAAGCTTATAAATTGGTCAAACTGGTTTATAAGTACGTTTTGGCTTTTCTACATGTTTGGTAAACATTCAAAGTGCTTATAAGACAAGTGCTTATAGGTTAAAATTAGCCATAAGACATAAGTTGGTCACCCCCAACTTATACTTTTCAGCTTATATGCACTTTTAGTTTGACCAAGACTTTTACTAGTTTATCCTTAATAATATTTTTTAATTTACAAAATATTTTTTCCAAAATAAATTTTTTAATTCTCTCTTCATTCCATATTCGTTGTTTATCATTTTCTCTACAAATAAATTTTTTAATTCATAATTCTTTGTAAAACATTTAAGGGTATTTTAGTCTTTTTAACATGAGAACAGCTTATCGGCACTTTTCTACCAAACATATCAACTGCTTATTATCAGTTTCAGCGCGGCTATCCAAATACGTAAATGCCTATTTAAAAAATCAGTTTCAGCACTTAAAAATATTTTTCACCACTTCAAGCTTATCAACTATTTATAATCAGCTAATCTAAACGGGCTCTAAGAATTGGGCCAATCCAAGTATGTTAAAAGCGCAAATGAGTAGAAAACCTACACAGTATAAGTGTATAACCGTCCCACAAAATAATTACCGTTAAAAATATTTTTTTATATATTAATGTATAATATATATATATATATATATATATATATATATATTATTTATTTGTTTTTTTTCTTACCGGCTGTAATTGTTTTTCATAAAAGCCCAAAATAATAGCTAAAGCACGAGAAGCAATCGACTAAAGCTGAACGAATCCCGTAATTTAGGTGGGAGAAAAACAAAAGAGGTCCCATCATTTAGAGGGAAAAGTTACCTATAACCTTTGCAGAACAACCACATACAAGGTACTAGCATAATACATATATTAAATTCAGCATTGGTAAGTACCATATTTGGTTGCTGCTTTTGGGTGTCCTTATAAACTCAGCATTTGCAATACCGTATTTGGTTGTTTTTCTGGGGATCCTCATAAATAATAGCTGCATATGTTGTTATATTTTGTAACTAAAGATTAAATAATTATTTTAAATTATACATTCTAATTTGTAATATTTCAAACCAAATATCCAATAAGAAAGCGCTTATGCATTACATTCCACATTGTTAACTCCAGCAATACAATTCCTACTTTACTAAGCATTATATTGTACAATTTCTATATTGTAATCCCTACATAACTTACCTTTAAGCCAAACCATCAACAAATGAAAACACTTGAAAACTCATAAAACTTTGATAATGAGAAAAAACTCCAAATTGAGATACAGCTAATTTCAGTAATGATGAAAGAAAAGGTTTCCTAAGATCACATACCTAAGATAACCAATATGTCATCGAGTTTACAGAAATATAGCAACAAATATAAAGAGAATAATTTACAATTTTACAAATTAAAAATTGAAAAAAGAAAGAAAAAGAAGAAATAAACTGACCGGTGCAAAAAACAAATGTCTTAGTTTCGGAGACAACGTTATGTGCAGCGATATAAATCCTTAGGGATAATGATAAAAAATGCCCCTCACCTATAGGAAAATAGAACAAAAAATTTGCCTTCTAGTTGAATTTGATCTTAAATATGCTATTATCGTTAACGCTCATATTTGTCGCTCAAAATCAATGAAATGTACTGTTTTCCAATCAACCCTTTTATTTTAGGGTCAAAGGTTTATTTGACTTGTAAGCTTATTGTTTAGCCGTAAAACAATATAGTTGAATTTATAGTGTGGTTTATAGACAAGCGAATCGATTTGATCCTAAAATGATAAATAAATCAAATAAAATGCAAGACTTAGCGTTGAAATCGAGACAAATAGCATATAGCTTGGTTCCGGGAGCTAGGCTTCCGAAGGGAGCAATAAGAATAACGTTAGACAGAAAATAAAGTATTATTTAGCTTGGGAACAGTGTATAGCATAAGTTTGTTAGAATTTTTGTCCCTTACAATGGTTGTTGAAGTCACTATTTATAGCTGTACTTAGGGAATAAGGTCTTAGGATCAAGTTCCTCTTAAATGACAATAATGGGGGTCATTGATGAATGCGTAACGACATGCCATGAATGCCAAAATTCTCTGCAACGGCTGTGTACTTAATACTAAGGAATATTCTTCATTAAATGTCATTTGGTGACAAATATTTGTTCGCTCCCGTTGATTATGTTCCCTTCGGGGTCTACCCGGTGCCAACTGAGGTTGTTGTCCTCAGTCTTGGTTTCCACTCGCTTCATCTTTTCGTCCGCCTCCGGTTCTATGTATCATGCTATTATTCGAGCATTTAATATAAACTGATTTTACCCTATACAGATAGTCCCACTGCTTTTCGGTGGCACTTTGTGTCAACGGAAAGTTGGTGAAGATTCCTTTCTTGGTGGGAAATGTTTTGAACCCTTCTGAAAAGTTTCTGACGCTTGATAAGACGCACGTCTCCTCGCATTTAATACCCCAGACACGTGTTACTCCACGATTTAACAATATTTTTGTCGATTCTCAAAGTAATCATGGCTATGATTTTAGCCGCCTATTCCTTTAATTATACGCCTCATTCTACCTACTCACATTGGACTTAGGGATAATCAGGCTCGAACTGATGACTTCCACCATGTTCACTTCTAACAACTCCATAAACTCTCTCAACTTCTTTGCTTTTAATTTCCTTCTGCTTTCATCTCCCTTTGATCTTCTTCTAAAAAAACCCTTATCACCTTCTTATTATTATGTCTTCTTATGCTAACTCTTCCAAGAACTCTGGTTTTCTCTTCGGTGGTGGACCGAAGAAAAGCAAAGACAAAGAGGTCGATGTTGATGCTGATCCTCCCACGGTGAGCACCATCATTCCCATGCATCTAAGCACATCCAAGGACTTCAAAGAGAAGTTCCCCACTTCAAACTCTCATACTTGGGTTGTTGGTAAATATCCTTCTTCTATTCGCCCTTCCAGTATTCCTGCCGTGAAGAAAGACTGTGATTGCCACGACCTCAAGAAGGGCTTCACATATGTTTACACGTACCCCTTCACTTTGGGCGCATTTTATTTCAGCGGGGGACTTGACCTCGTGATTTTGGAGCTGTGCCACAGGTACTAGGTTTGTTTGGCACAGGTGGGCCCTCGGTATGGCAAACGGTGGCCCGTTTGAGGCGGTTGTGCCAGGAAATGAAGGAGCCCCTCACCTTGGCACATATGATGAACCTCTACTCCCCCAAGATTTTTCGTGGGGGAGTAATAAATTTCAGCAAGCATGGCCACCATGCTTTGCTCACCAGCATGGATGATGACAACGATAGTGGGAGGATGGAGCGATTTGTCGTCATTTCTACCAGGGACATCATCCCGGCTACAATTCCGCCTTTCCCCAAATCCCGGACTCATCCACATAAGTTTATAACATATCTTTTCCTCCGAAGATATAGGTTGTTTCACGTCATTGTTAACCTTTTTTCATTCATTATTTCAGTAACTCGGTGAACACCTTCAAGGTTTAAAGGCCTAGATATGTGGGTTCCGGAAATCAGAAGATTCTGGACATTATTACGCCCGAAACCCACCGGTGGAAGGCATTGGCCCTTAAATATGGATGGAGGGTACAATAACCATGGTAAACTGACTCATAAAACTGACTTTGCCTTCATTTCAACTTTGTAGATAAGAAAACTAGTTAACCCTGCCTTTTTGTTTGATTCAAGTTTCCCTCAGGGTTCTGTCTCTGTACCTGAAGAGGATGTTTTGGTCCATCCCGCAGAGGCTGCGAGGTTGTTGTAGGAGGATCTTACCCGAATAGGTACCCTCGGGTCTTCTTCCAGTGCAGGTGCTTCTTCTCAGAGTCTCCGTCTAGAGAATAAGCAACCAAAAATGTGGCATTCTTCCTCGGTCGAGGGTAAAAATAAGAAAGTGAAGAAAGCCGTGCCCGAGCCAGCCATATCTACTGTGGTTATTGATGATGATGGAGAAGCCAGTGATAAATAAGCTTCCCTTCAAAAGAGACAATAATCTTCATCAGCTCAACAGAATGCGTAGTCTGAAGACCTTAGAACCCCAACCAAGGATGATGCTCGAGCGCTCTAGGGAGAATTTGACTTAGTGGAGAACACTAATTCTCCTTTTTCAATCCAAGTCGCTGCTCCCAATACTATGAGGCTGAGTATCGATCCTCTTCCATCTTCGGTTGGTGAGCAGCCCACAAACAGCACTACCTCTGCCGCAACTGCTTCTCAACCTGTAACGCCATCAGCTTCATCTCCTTTCACGCCGGCCATACCTTCATCACCTGTAACTGCTACATCTCCCACACCGGTCATAGACACCCGGGAGGAGGGTGTCCTTCCTCCTTAGTCCACTGACCGCAGGAATTTAGGGCACAACTACTCGCCCTCTTCTGCATATCCCTAGAGAAGGAGGAATATCTCCCTCTCGGTATCCATGGAGTGCCATCAGCTATCCCGATTGGTGGAACTCGCCAATTATCTGAAGCTAATGGCTTCAGAGAAAGATTAAAAAAATATACTCTCTTTCGGGGGAGTGTATGATAATAATATCACGCACAAAGCAGCAACGGTATTGTACTTGTTCTCTTTTCTGGTTGTTTCTTCTTGACTGGCTATGACATGGTTTCTAACTTGGGTGTTTGCTTCACAAGCCAACTTCCTTGCTTCCGAGGGCCTTCAGAAATTGATCCTCGATAAAGAAGGGCTTAAGTCCGAGCGGGTTCAACTGTTGGCCGAGAGGGACCAATTCACCGCGTGCCTCCCGATATTAGAAGCAAAGGCCACTGAAGCGAGTGATCTCGTGGACCGGCTGCAGCTTAGTGAGCAGGAGGTAGTGGCCCTTAGTCAAGAAGCTTCTTAATTAAATGTTCAATTCCAAGAAGCTAAGGCTAAGTGGTCTGAAGTTCAAGATGTCGTGCTTGCTGCTGTCAAACGCGAGAGTGCCTCAATTGAGTGAGTGAATAACTTGGATGCAACCTTTAATTCTAAGGTGGAAGAGGCCGCAACTTCCGAAGAGAAGCGTGCCCAGATGGAGGATAAGTATAAGAAGATCATGGAACATAATAAGGTTCATATAACCACTATCCGTGATCTTGATCTTAGCCTTAGTGCTATGAGATCCCAGTGTGATGACCTTTTTGACTGAGGTTGATCGGCTTAAATGAGAACTTCAACACCGATGAGATTTCCTCATCATCAAAATAACACACTCTATGTATCATATGAGGAGGAAAACCTTGGAAGAGGCAAAAAAGGGCGTCATTGATATTGAGGATGAGATCGGCAAGGCCCGAGTGCTGAAGATAACTACTCGAGGACGCGTCCCGGCACAGCCTGATGCAACTAACGCTTCTAGTTCTGGTTTCGAGTTCTCAGGAACTGAGGAGGAACTTGAAGAGAATAACGATGAAGCCCAAGATCCTGAGCCGGTGGCAGATCCGCCTACTTCTCCTTGGGGCGCTGATGCTTCTCTTCCCCCGAGTTCTGGTGGCAACATAGTTTAGGTTTTTGCTTTCTTTTCCTTTGTTTTTTTACTTTTGTCTTTTTGTGCTTGTGTTGCTTGGCATGTTTGATAAATAAAAGTTCTTTTTGTTTAAGCATTGCAAAAAGTTTAAATCTTTTTGCGTCGAATTATGCAGGGCTTCTGGTGCATTTTTCCTCGATAGCATTTTGGTTCCAGGCATACACTCTTTCGGGACCAATCCTTTACTGTGAGAGTTTCATAAGAGAGGGACCTCTTATTTTTATGGTGATCTTGAAGAGGACGTCTCATGTTCATTCCCGCACTAGCATTTGAAGTAATAGGTTAACTTTCAAATGATAAAATCAATTCATCGTTTGGACAAGAAACAAGATAATAATAAAAGGACTTTATTTTATTTCTTCTATCTTCAAAAGTACATAAGAATTTGTTTTGCTGAAAGAAAAGAAATTTCCATTACATGTGGCTAATTTGTATAACTTGTTTCTACGGGGCTGGCTGTGCAGTCCCCGGTACCGATGCGATATGTTTGTTCACGGGTCTCGTAGTCCCGATTTTCATGGCAATCAGTTTGACGTATTGTCATACTATTTCCCCAGTGTTCGAATGCGAAGAATGCGAATTGGAACGTCGGAAGTCTTGCTTCTTTGAGGAAAAATACTAGTGAATGGTTGAATAATCTTTAGTTTCAATAGAAAACTTCATTTCCCTTTAGGAACTTTGCTATCGAGCAAAATATTACCTAACCACCCCCTAGTGACTTGTAGGAAAGAGCACTCGTGAATGGTTGAATAGCCTTTGGTCCGATGTCAAGTTTTGCTTCCCATTAGAAATTTTCCATCGAGCCATAAACTATCTAACCATCCCGCAATAGTTTGTTGTTTCAATGCCTTGTCATTTAAAGGTTTTATCTCTATCGATGATGTTTTCTTTGTATTGTACTTTTCGTTTCTTCCTCATTAAAAACCTTGCCAGAAAAACCCATATGGGACAAAAACTGGGCGAAGGAAAATATAGTGCAGCACATACTTTCAGCACAAGCATTGCCCATCAGTAGTAATACCTTTTGAGGTGAGTCACATTCTAGTTGCTCAGCAATTTGACTCCATCTTAGTTTTCTAGTACGTATGATCCCTTTCTGATGACAACTGAAACTCGGTATGAGCCTTCCCATGTTGGACCCAGCTTTCCTGCGTTGAGCTCCAGGGTGGTTTGAGTCACTTTCCTCAAAATCAAGTCTCCCACTTTGAAATAACGGAGATTGGAAATTTGGTTATAGTACCTTTACATTCTTTGTTTCTGAGCCATCATCCTTATGTGCGCCAAGTCCCTGCGTTCGTCAAGCAGCTCTAATTTGACTAACAATGCTTCGTTGTTTGTTTCTTCATTCGCCCGGAAGTACTGCAAGGTTGGTTCTCCCATTTCCACTGGGATTAGAGCTTCTGCATCATATACGAGAGAGAAAGATGTCTCTCTCGTGCTTGATATAGCTGTCGTCCGGTATGTCAACAATACTCCCGGTAACTCTTCGGGCCACTTTTGTTTGGCTGCTTCCAACCTCTTTTTGAGGATTTGAATAATCACCTTATTGGTTGATTCGGCTTGTCCATTTGCACTCGGATGGTATGGCGAAGATGTGATTCTTTTATTTTTCAGGTCTTCAAGGAATTTTCTGACCTTTGAGCCTATGAATTGTGGTCCGTTGTCACAGGCAATCTTTTTCGGTATTCCGAACCGACAAATTATATTTTTCCATAGGAAATTGATCACTTCGTGCTCGCCGATTTTTGGTAAGGACCTATTTCAACCCACTTAGTGAAGTAATTAGTTAAAATTAAAAGAAATCTTACCTTCCCGAGAGCCCGTGGGGCCGTCCCGACTATATCCATCCCTCATTTCATGAAAGGCCATGGGAATAGTACCGAATGCAGTAGTCTTGCCGGTTGGCGCACTAACAGTGCATGGCGTTGATACTTGTTGCATTTTTGAACGAATGCCTTTGCATCTTGTTCCCTACGGGGCCAGTAATATCTTGCACTTTTAGCACCAACGAATCTTCACCTGAATGATTCCCGCAAATTTCTTCGTGAACCTCCCTCATGACGTAATTAGCCTTGAAGGCTCCTAAGCATCGAGCCAACGGGCCTTGGAACGACCTTCTGTATAACTGTCCTCCCTAGAAGCTGTAACGAGCTTCTTTGGTGCCGAGTGCTCGGGATGTCTTCAGGTCTTCGGGCAGCTTGTCGCTCAAGGAAGTCGATGATCTCATTCCTCCAATCCCAGACTAGGTTGGCCGGTTTACTTCATAATAACCAGCCACATTTAGTACCGAATGTGTGAGCTGAGCGACGGTACCGGAATCTGATCCCTTCAATTCCGTGGATGATCCCAAATTGGCCAATACATCCTCTTATGCATTTTCTTCTCTCGGGATATGGGTGATCGACCATTCCCTGAACTGTGCAAGAAAATATTAAACCTTAACCATATATTGTTGCATGCGCTCCCCTTTGGTATCGAAGATTCCATATACTTGATTTACCACTAGTTTTGAATTGCATTTGATTTCTATGACCTTGGACTCTAGTCCCTGGGCCAGTTCAAGTCTTGCAATCAAAGCCTTATACTCGACTTCATTGTTAGTCAAGGGAACAAGTTTTATGGCCTACCTCAGGACTTCTCCCGAGGGCGCATTGTAAGCTCCATCCGTAAACTGGGTCTAAACTCCTAGTGTCATTTCTAACACCGTCACCACTTCTTTTATGGCCAAAGACTGTAGCTCGGGACTAAAATCGGCCACGAAGTTGGCCAAAACTTGTGATTTGATCACAATCCTGGGCTTATATTCAATATCAAATTCACTAATTTCAACTGCCCATTTGGCCAGTCGACCTCACAACTAAGGTTTGTGAAGGGTATTCCGTAGGGAAAAAATTGTCACCATGGCTATCGGGTGGCACTAAAAATAAGGCCTATGCTTTCGAGCGGTGATTACGAGAGCTAAAGCCAATTTTTTGAGGTACGGATAAAACTTTTTTGCTCGCGATAAAATTTTGCTATTATAATAGATAGGATATTACGTACCTTTGTCCTCCCGAACTAGAACGGCACTTACCGCTACCTCGGAGACCGCTAAGTATATTAGCAACTGTTCGTCTTCCTCCGTTTTAATAATAACAGAGGGCTTGATAGATATCGTTTCAAGTCCTTTAGAGCATGTTGGCATTCTGGAGTATATTCGAAGTTGTTCTTCTTCTTCAGAAGTGAGAAGAAGTGATGACAGTTTTTCGAAGATCAAAAAATGAACTTGCTTAGAGCGGCAAGTTTTCCGGTTAGCATTAGGACTTCTTTCACATTTTGCAGCTGGTCTAGAATGTCCTCGATAACTTTAATCTTATTGGGATTGACTTTGATCCCCCTTTGTGACACCAGGAAACCCAAATATTTACCGGAGCTAACTCCGAACGCACACTTTTCGGGATTGAGCTTCATGTTGTGCTTTCTTAGGATATCGAAGGTTTCCTGGAGGTGTTTCAAATGGTCACCTGTATTCAAAGACTTAACCAGCAAATCATCTATGTACACTTCCATTGTTTTCCTTATTTTCTCTTCGAATATTTTGTTCACGAGCCTCAGATAAGTGGCTCCATCATTTTTAAGCCTAAAAGGCATCACATTGTAGCAATATGTACCAAAGCTCGTTATGAACGAAGTTTTTTCCTGATCCTCCAGGTTCATCTTAATTTGGTTGTACCCGTAATAGGCATCACGGAAACTCATCAACTCGTGTCTGGTCGTTGCATCAATTATTGGATCAATGTTTGGTAGTGGTAACGAGTCTTTTGGGCACACCTTATTCAAATCCTTATAATCTACGCATATACAGAATTTATTATTCTTTTTCAGAACCACTTCTATGTTAGCTAGCCAGTCGGGATACTTTACCTCCCGGATTAAACCGGTGTCGAGCAATCGAGTTACCTCTTATTTACCAAACTCTTTTCTGACCTTGGTAATTGGGCACTTCGTTTCCCTTACTGGCGGGATGCTTGGGTCAAGGCTTAGCTTGTTTATGGACAGTTCTAGCGGGATACATGTCATATTCGCATGCGACCATGCAAAATAACGAACGTTAGTTTTAAGAAATTTAATAAATCCTGACCTGGGCTCGGGATTTAATCCTGTCCCCAAGTGAAACTTCCTCTCTAGACATTTCTCGAACAATGCCACTTGTTTGAGTTCTTCCATCGTAGACTTGGTCACGTCCGTTTCTTCTGGTACCTGGTGGGATTCCGAAGGCTCCTCCCTTTTATCATCTTCGTTTGGTTTTGGAGCAGGCATCAATTCCTATAATTGCTATGCCCTGTGTTCCTTCCCTTTACTGCTGGAAACCGAGACCGCGTTCATTTCCCTTGCCGTTGGTTGATCTTCTCTTATTTGTTTGATTCTCTCTAGAGTTGGGAATTTTAGAAGTTGGTGATATGTTGATGGCATAGCCTTCATCTCATGTAGCCATGGTCTACCAAGAATTATGTTGTAGCACATGTCACCGTCTAATACTTCAAATAAGGTAGTCTTCATGACCCTTCCAGCGTTCGTGGGCAGCAAGATCTCCCCTCCGGTTGTCACACTTGCTAAGTTGAACCCGGCGATGAGTTTTGTTGCCGGAATGATGCTTCTAGTTAGCTTGACTTGTTCCATCACTCTCCATTGAATGATGTTGGTTGAACTTCCTGAGTCAACCAAACATGTTTATTCTTAAAATCTAAAACGTTAAGAGAAATTACCAGGGTATCTCTATACGGTAGTATAAGTCCATCGATATCCTTTTCTGTGAAGGTGATATCGTCTTCGGTGACTTCCCGGAGTCTCTTTCTATGAGTCACTGATACCTTTGTCTTTTTTGCTGCCAAAAAGATTACACCATAGATCTCGTTCCCCCAAACAATTATGCTGATGTTTAGCCGGGGATGGTCTTTCCCTGCCTTCGAGGGCTATGCGTTATCCCGGTTGCGACCGTAATTTTTCTTAGCCCGGTCATTTAAGAATTCTCTAAGACGGCCATTATTTAATAGTGTTGCTACCTCCTTGCGTAGATGTCGGCAGTCCCCTGTCCGATGTCCATTAGTCCCATAATATTCGCACCATAGATTAGGATCCCTCTAGCTGGAATCGGACCTCACTGGCCTCGGCAACCGCGCTTCCTTGATGTTTATCATTGCCGATACCAGTTCCACTATGCTAACATTAAAATTATACTCCGACAACCTAGGATAGGTGGAATCCCGGGAACCCGATACCTCTTTGTCCTGCAACGACCTGTTGTTCTGGCCGTGATCGACCCTTCTATCGGTGGCGAACCTATCCACCGACCGGAATCCTTTGTTGTTGCATCCTTAAACCCTCTCGTAAGGCAAGAAACGACCCTTAGAAGACCGCCGATCTGCATCAAAGTCTTATTTTGATTTATCCATGTTCGTTTCTCGATCCCGACCTTTGTTTGATACCGGAAACCCGAGATGATAATCTTCTATCCTTATTTTGGATTCGTAACGGTTATGGACATCCGCCTATGTAGTTGCCTGGAACTCGAGCAGGCTTTCTTTCAATTTTTGGGAGGCGCCATAGCTCATCGGGTTCAACTCTTTAGTAATGCCTCATCTTCCCATTCATCTAGCACGGTCGGTAACAACATCCGTTCTTTCTGAAACCTGATCACGAACTCACGCAGCAACTTGGACTCTCCTTGAAAAATTCTGAATATGTCCGCCTTCCATGCATGAACCTTACTGGCCCCAGCATGTGCCTTGATGAAAGAATCTACGAGCATCTCAAAGGAATCTATTAAATGTTCGGGTAATAGTGAGTACCATGTCAAGACCCCTTCGTGAAGATTTCTCCGAACTTCTTCTGCAGGATTGACTCAATCGCATGTTAAACCAAGTTGTTTCCTTTCACCGTTGTTATATAGGTGGTGATGTGCTCCTGAGGGTTCGAAGTTCCATCATATTTCGGTACATCAGGCATTTTGAACCGCTTCGAAATCAATTCTGGTGTAGCACTCGGTTTGAACGGCAATTGGATGTAGGGGTGGACTTTGGTCGGTTCAGTTCGGTTTGAAGAAATTCGGCTCGGTTATTTAGTTTTCAGTTTTGTAAAAGTAGTAACCAAAATCGAACTGAAATAAGTTCGGTTTAGTTCGGTTTTCTAATTTCAGTTCGATTTATTTCGGATAGGTTTTCGGTTTGAACATTATCATATTGGGCTTCTTCTACGTAATAATTGGACTGACCAATTTGTTGATTTTTTTCAAAATTTCGAACTTCTTGTGTTGCTTGAATGTGATAAATCATAAATTTGTTCTTTTATTTATATAAATTTGATATGTGTTGCTTAGGAGTATTCTTGATTAAAAAGTCTGATTTGTAGAGAAAATCTACTATAATCTTAGTAATACAAATATAGAGATAAGGAGGACTATTATCTCCCAGAAACCTTTTGGTCTACCAAGAATTAGATAAAGCATGTACATTTTTTAAAATATACCAAGATGCCATTTCTTCTAGAGCGAACAACAGACCACCAACTTGAGCTCGAAAAGTAGCAGCCATCTGGTTTATTTATAAGACCACATGCCAATGTGATAATTTGCACATAATCAAGAAATAGAATACCCAGATCAAATTCAATATGCAGCAACATATGTCCAATATTCAACCGCGAGAGAATAAAAAATCCAAAATCTATGTTGCTTTGCTGCCAAAAACCTAGAAACGTGCCAATGTGATAATTTGCACATGAACTTCATTCATTATATCCAAAAGTTAGCTTGAGAAGCTAGTAGGAAACCACAGTTTAGTACAAGCAATATTACATAACCAAAAGAGTAATCCATAAGTTTGAAAGTTTTCATGCTGTTGAAGTCTCAAAACCAGCAAAATAACTACATTAAGTAGCATGAAACATAAGAAGTCTTATACAATATACTTGTCTACCATCAGCTTATCTACCAAAAGAGCTCACTAGCAAGTTACTACTGCATCATCACTTGCCTATTTACTACTTGTCTATTTACTTGTTAATCTAAGCATTTACGAAGATGATACATAATCCGTAAGTTCCATTTAGGCGCCATGATCAAACCTTTGCAACAAAAGACATAATTATAAGTCAAAAACACAATTGATTTATAATAAAGTATATAAATATTATATTATCAAATATACTGAAGGTTATCAACTTACCACACATGCCACAGGTTAATAGTTGAATCTTTTGTACAATTAGCCAAATCTAAGGAAAATATTGAAGAAAACTTTGTCATGCATTAGTGTTAAGTAAACTATTTGTAATATAATAAATGCAAAACACAAAATAATTACCAAGTTTCAGTTGTTCCAGATACTCCAAGTCTTCCTCAACTTTAATAGGAATAGGTTCACTTCTAAGCAAATCTTGAAGACAAATAAGAGATTGCACCAGTTTAGGCGTCAATGAACTCCTAAACGAGTCAATAATGCGACCTCCAGTGCTGAATGCACATTCTGATGCAACACTTGAAATAGGAATGGCTAACACATCACGAGCCATCTCCGCAAGAAAGGGAAATCTAGGCTCATTGATTTTCCACCACTTTAAGATTTTAAACTCATCTGTTTCAGGCTCAATATCTTCAGCAAGATATCTATCTAACTCTGATTTAGCACCTAAACCTACTGTCACTTCCTTAGCACCTGCACTAGTTCCATTTTCACATACATAAGTATGAAGATAATGCAACAATCCAGTATCAAAGAAACTATATTTGTCAAAGGCAAGCTCAAATTGTTGTGCTGTGTCTAACATGAAGTATGTAGAGTTCCATCGAGTAGAAACATCTAAGCATAATGTTCTCTTGAAAGTTAACTTTTGAGATTCACAACATTCTTTAAACTTTCTAATCCTAGCAGGAGATTGTCTAATGTATCTCACAGCTTATCTAACTCTCTTGATAGAAACACCAATTTCTTTCAACCCATCTTGTACAATGAGATTAAGTATGTGAGCCGTACATCTAACATGCAGGTGTTTACCATTCATTATATTAGTTCCCCAAGTAGTCAATTGTTTAGACACTTCTCTTACTGTGACATCATTAGAACTAGCATTACCTACCGTTATAGTAAATACATTTTCCAAACCCCAATCAAGCAAGCAATTAGTAATAACCGCGGCCATATTATCACCCTTATGACTAGATATAGGACAAAAGTTTATTATCCTTTTATGCAATTTCCAATTGGTGTCAATAAAGTGAGCAGTAAGACACATATAGTTTATTCTTTGTATAGAAGTCCAAGTATCTATTGTAAGACAGATTTTTGGATGTGCTTCATTGAAGGACTTCTTCAAACTTTGTCTTTGTTCACAATAAAGTTCATAACAATCTCTTGTCAATGTTCTACGAGAAGGAATTTGTAATTGAGGTATTGTGACTCCTATTGTCATATCAAGGTGGGTTGCTCTGATGGTAAGCACCCTCCACTTCCAACCAAGAGGTTGTGAGTTTGAGTCACCCCAAGAGCAAGGTGGGGAGTTCTTGGAGGGAAGGATGCCGAGGGTCTATTGGAAACAGCCTCTCTACCCCAGGGTAGGGGTAAGGTCTGCGTATACACTACCCTCCCCAGACCCCACTAGTGGGATTATACTGGGTTGTTGTTGTTGTTGTTGACTCCTATTGTCACGACCCAATTTTCCCTCCGTTGGGTATCGTGATGGCACCTAGTCTTAGGGACTAGGTAAGCCTAACATTTATTAAATAACAACAATAATTAAATAACATCTAACAATCTTTGAAATGAAAACCTCCAAAATAAAATTACAATTCCTCAAAACCGGTAGTACAAGTCATAAGCTCTACAGAGTGTTTATTAGAAATCTTCTAAATACAACTGTCTAGAAATAAGGATAAACAGTGCAAAATAAAAACTTGAAGGTGATTCCGAAGCCTGCGAATGCAACAACAGGTTTATCTTGAGTCTCCACAGTAACGACCCGCACAGCTGCTAACGAACAATACCTGGATCTGCACAAAAATGTGCAAAAGTGTAGAATGATTACACCACGGCGGTGCCCAGTAAGTATCAAGACTAACCTCAGTGGAGTAGTGACGAGGTACAGTCAAGACACTCACTAGTCAAATAACTTATGTCATACTAAAATAATCGAGAACAAATAGCAGTGGTATAAACAGTAAGGCACCAAGACCACCACAATTATTGCTCCGACAGATAAGAAAGAACACAAGTACAACCAATTAAACAAGTCTTTTACATAAAAACCCTATAAATAAAATACCCTCCCAATATATATATTTCTTCAAATAAGTATCCTTTGAATATAAAACTCTTTCAAATAAATATCTTTAAAAATATAATTCTTCAATTTAAAAGACACCTTGTGACACCTCATTTCATAATCATCAAATATGGGTCTCAACCCACCTTTATATTTTCTACGGCACCTCGTGCCCACATTTCTATCACAACTGCACGGACGACTCACGTGCCAATAATATCAATATATATAAGATCCACATGATCAATTTATTCCCAATAAGGATCTAGGCACGACAAATAGAGAATTTAATAAGTGCAAATAATTTTTAATTTAATACATAAGGGCGTCTAAGAATTTTTAATCAATCAAATTTGCACATATAAACCAAGTACGTACTCGTCATCTCGCGTACATGATTTTCAATTACACAAATTGCACATAAGACTCAATGCCTAAGGGGTAATTCCCTTACTCGAGGTTAGGCAAGATACTTACCCTTTTGAAGTTAGGCTGATATTCTAAAATAGTCTTCTTTCTTGAATTGACCTCCGGACCGCTCAAATCGATCCAAATTAATTATACAACTACATTAAAATTCATCGGAAATAATTCCGGATAATAATACGTCGACTTAAACATTTATTCCAAAAAGTCAATAAAAGTCAACGCAAGATCCGCCCCTCGGAACCCGACATAATTTTCATGAAATCCAAACACCCATTCCGATACGAGTTCAATCATACCAATTTTATCGAATTCCAATAACAACTCGACCTCCAAATCTTAAATTTTTGTTTTTGGAAGATTTTACAAAAATCTTGATTTTCCTCCATTAAATCCGAATTAAATGATGGATTCAAAGACATAATCATAGAAATTAATCAAAACTGGATAAGAATCACTTACCCCAAGCACCCACGCAAGAATATCTCCAAATATCGCCTTCTACCGAGCTCCAAAATTGAATTTTGAGTTATGAACTCAAACCCCCATTTTTTGGGACTTTTAATTCTGCCCAGATAGGTCTTCTTCGCGTTCGCGACCATTGCTTCGCGTTCGCGAAGGCCAAAACCCAACTGCCTCAAATCCTTCATCGCGTTCGCGACCTCCTCGTCGCGTTCGCGAAGGCCAACTATTTCTGCCCCATCATTTCCTCTTCGCGTTCGCGACCTCCTCGTCGCGTTCGCGAAGGCCAACTATTTCTGCCCCATCATTTCCTCTTCGCGTTCGCGACCTCCTCGTCGCGTTCGCGAAGGCCAACTATTTCTGCCCCATCATTTCCTCTTCGCGTTCGCGACCTCCTCGTCGCGTTCGCGAAGGCCAACTATTTCTGCCCCATCATTTCCTCTTCGCGTTCGCGACCTCCTCGTCGCGTTCGCGATGACCAGCTGACCAGGTCCTTCGCGTTCGCGAATGCCAAACCAACAACCCCTCAAATTCCTCTTCGCGAACGCGGGACTCCCTTTGCGTTCGCGAAGAAGGAAACTAGACTTCAGCAACAGCAGTTCAAACAGCTCCAATTTGGTTAGAAACCACCCCGAAACACACCCGAGCCCCTCGGGACCCCGTCCAATCATACCAACCTGTCCCATAACACAACACGGACATGCTCGAAGTCTCAAATCACATTAAGCAACATCGAAATCATGAATCGCACCCCAATTGAAACTTAATGAACTTTGAAACTTCAACTTCTACCATCGATGTTGAATCCTATCAAATCACGTCCGATTGACCTCAAATTTTGCACACAAGTCACATTCGACATTACGGACCTACTACAACTTATGGAATCAGATTCCGATCCCGATATAAAAATTCAACCCCCCGGTCAAACTTTCCAAAATTTTGAGTTTTGCCATTTCAAGCTTAGTTCCACTACGGGCCTCCAAATAATTTTTCGGGCACGCTGCTAAGTCCAAAATCATCATATGGAGCTAACGGAACCACCAGAACTCCATACCGGAGTCGTCTTCACACAGTTCCGGCTACAGTCAAAATCCTAAGACTTAAGCTTCCTTTTTAGGGACCAAGTGTCCCAAATTACTCTGAATCATCCGGTAACTAAATTCAACAATGCACGCAAGTCAATGCGCATAATACGAAGCTTCTCCGAGCCTTATGCCACCGAACGCGACTTAAATTCTTGAAACGACAAGTCGGGTCGTTACATTTTTCACCTCTTAAACAAACGTTCGTCCTCGAATGTGCTAAGAATCTTTCTGAGGACTTTAAATTACTGAGTATATTCTTGCACACATACTTGTGGGTGATTCTACATTCCCGCAATTTAACACGGGTCAGACAACATCATCTCAATTGAGATTATTTCTTTTCTCCATTCTTATAAGCTTTAGAGCAAAATCCCTAACCCTCCAATCATTTCCAAAATGACTAATGTTTACCCGACGCACGGTATTAGTCTCAACTGGCTATAGCAATTCGTGCCTATGCACACATCAACTTTCTTGATAGTGTTGAAGTACTTCAAAATTTTTCTGGGGTGTTTCATTCTTCCCCGCTTAGGATCATTCGCCCTCAAACACATAACATAATTTTGTCTCTTCTTTGCACGTCTCAATCCTCCAAACTCCCAAAATTTTTAGAAATTTCGGCAGAGCCTCCCCTGCAAATAGCCTAACCACCTGCCAGAGTAATACTAAACAACCCCTAACAATACCTCCACAACCCAACAAAGCACCACAATGTATATAATAACACTAATCTCCGCATTACAAGCACTGCGTTATCATAATGATATCCGGCCATGATGCACATCATATGTACACTCATCACCATATCTCTAGTCTTAAAAACTGTTCATAAATAAATTTCAGCATCATCAATTAAATCTCATATTAACCACCACCTCATTTCGAATTTTCACAATACCGACAACAGAAAGTGAGGCATGAAGACCTCATGATTACTTACTCGGATTATTGAGTCACATTTAACGCCACCCGGGTACTCATCTCATAGGCTAAAACTCAATGTTTATAGCACGAAAATAGCTGAACATGAGCAGAAAATATACAAGAATTATCCAAATAAGCCCAAAAGGCATGACTCTCTATTAATATTATTGTACAAATTAAATTTTACAAAGGGAGAATTTTCAACTCATAAATATTTCACCACAAGGACCTCATCCTTATATAACTTTCATTGCAGCTTGCAGTCCGGTTTAAATATTTCACATCATATAAAAAAATGCGAGGATCTCATCCTCAACTCCGAATCACAAGTATTTTGTACATTGTGCTAAATGAAATTTCAATTTCCTTTCTTTCTTCCTTTCAATAAATTTCGTAAAATGTTTTCACAACACATAATGAACCCTCATACCGGTAGGGCATATAATTCATAAAAATTAAAATTAATTATTCCGAAACACATTTAACCCATTGTAATGAATAATAAAAAAATACTTTTGGACTTATAGCCCTCAATGGTGTACAAAATAAAATGACAGACACGGGTTCACATCTTTAAATCTCCCAACAGGGATAAATATATAAGTGGGCCAAAACTTTATAAAGCTCACCCATAAGTGGAGCATAATAGGAGGACTCACCTTAATATTCAAAACTATCAAATTAAGGGAAAAATATCCTTTTATAACAAAAATCAGGATCGTACCTGTAACGTCACCATATGGTGTATTGGACTCAGCCAAATCATAGCAATTATATCAATGGGTCGGGTCTCCACCTCTTAGGTGCCCACTATCCGCCTGTCCTCCACCTCTAGCTGACTGTGCATGTGGAGTATTAACTGGAATAAAGCTTGTAGCCTAAATATTCTGATGAAATTCGTCTGTTCCAAGTCTGGGACATTCCTCTTGATGCGTGTGGTACAATCACACTGATAACAACTCCTCTAAGGTCACAGCTGCTTGTACTGAGTCTGTGCCGGATAATTGAAATAACTACTATAAGAATCTCGTGTTGGTGGTGCATTGCAAGAACTTACTGGAGCACCCCAAGTAATCTGATGTGCGGACTGAGCTGGCCGAATGTTCGAGCCTCCGCTATAATGGGTCCTAGCTGAAGAGTAAAATTTACTGAACCCTCCAGATCTTCGAGACCTTTTGGCATCCTTAAACTCCCTTTCCTTGCCTAAAACACCCTCAATCTCCCTTGCAATCTCCACTACTTGTTGAAATGGAGTATCCGTTTGCAACTCTCTAGCCATGCATATTTTAATATCATAATCGAGCCCCTCAATGAATCTGCGGACCCGTTCTTTCATTGTAGGAACTAATATAGGTGCATGACGGGCTAACTCACTGAACCTGACAGCATATTCTGACACTGTCATAATGTCCTGACGCAACCGTTCAAACTCTGTGCGCCACACATCTCGGAGAGTCTGGGGAACAAACTCTTTCAAGAATATTTCCGAAAATTGAGCCCAAGTTGGTGGTGTTGCATCGGATGGTCTACCTTCTTCATAGATTTGCCACCACCGATATGTTGCGACTGACAATTAAAATGTAGTAAAGGCAACTCCGCTCACTTCCACAATACCCATGGTGTGGAGAATACAGTGACACTTTTCTAGAAATCCTTGGGCATCCTCTGAAGCTGTGCAACTGAAAGTAGGTGGGTCATACGTCTTAAACGTCTCAAGACTCTTTTGTTCTTTTTCTGATACCTCTAGCGTGACCTCAGGCTGAACCGGAATAACGAGTTATACTGGTACTATACCCGAAACCTGACCAATGTGAACCTGCTGCTCTGGAGTTACTCTGGCTGCGGCACGTGCTCCTTGTCGGCCTCTGCCTCTTCCCCTAGCGACATCCGCTCTGGGGTAACGTTATCAGCAACTGCAGCTCATGTCCTCACTATCTGTGAGAGAATGCAATGATAAAAGTTCAAACGTCGAGATCAATGAACTTGCACGATGGAATGAAACAAGTGAGATTATCCTAATAGTTATGTAGCCTCTCAAAGATAAGTACATACGTCTCCGTACTGATCCACAAGACTCTACTAAACTCACTTATGACTTGTAGCACCTATGAACCTAGAGCTCTAATACCAACTTGTCACGACCCAATTTTCCCTCCGTTGGGTATCGTGATGGCACCTAGTCTTAGGGACTAGGTAAGCTTAATATTTATTAAATAACAACAATAATTAAATAACATCTAACAATCTTTGAAATGGAAACCTCCAAAATAAAATTACAATTCCCCAAAACTGGTAGTACAAGTCATAAGATCTACAAAGTGTTTACTAGAAAGCTTCTAAATACAATTGTCCAGAAATAAGGATAAACAGTGGAAAATGAAAACTTGAAGGTGACTCTGAAGCCTGCGAACGCAGTAACAAGTTTACCTTAAATCTCCACAGCAACGACCCGCACAGCTGCTAACGAATAATACCTCGATCTGCACAAAAATATGCAGAAGTGTAGAATGAGCACACCATGGCAGTGTCAAGTAAGTATCAAGACTAACCTCAGTGGAGTAGTGACGAGGTATAGTCAAGACACTCACTAGTCAAATAACCTATGTCATACTAAACTAATCGAGAACAAATAGCAGTGGTATACATAATAAGGCAGCAAGAACACCACAATTATTGCTCCGACAGATAAGAAAGAACACAAGTACAACCAATTAAACAAGTCTTTGACACAAGAACCCTTTAAATAAAATACCCTCCAAATATATATATTTCTTCAAATAAGTATCCTTCGAATATAAAACTCTTTCAAATAAATATCTTTAAAAATATAATTCTTTAATTTAAAAGTCACCCCGTGACACCTCATTTCATAATCATCAAATACGGGTCTCAACCCACCTTTATATTTTCTATGGCACCTCGTGCTCACATTTCTATCACAACTGCACGGACTACTCACGTGCCAATAATATCAATATATATAAGATCCACATGATCAATTTATTCCCAATAAGGTAAGTTTAAATTTGTTTTTTAAATCAAGTAGGAAATCAATAGAATGAACTTATTTTAGAAATTATTTGGGCGGAAAAAATAACATTTCAATAAAAACGAAACACCTGATAGTTGCTAATTTGGATATGAAACTTATAAGAATTAAAGCATACAACAATTTCTTTTATTCAAAACAACTTAACCTAAAAAATTAGTAAAAACTAGAAACACAAATCCTCAGAGTCTCGTACAAGAGCCAAAGCCAACACATTGCAACAAGGAACACAAACACACAATAAAATCAAATAATACATCGCGGAAGAACACAAGAATTTAAATATCACGAAAAAATAAAATAACCAAAAGCAAGTGCAACCATAGAAAATATCAATAAAAAGAGCACTCCCGAGGTACCGCCTCGTAGTCCCAAAAGTAAATAAGCAACATCAATAATGCCCCCAGGCTATCATAAATCAATCCCCGACATAGCCCACCTTGTCTCGCTACATATGCAATAATAAAGTAAGTGCCCGTCTTGTCTCGCCACACGTGCATAAAAATATTCCCACCTTATCTCGCCACATATGCAAACCCATATATATATATAAATAGCCCGCCTTGTCACGCCGCATGTGAATAAATCAATAGTAATAATAGCACGACAGAAACCTCGTGCAAATACCCGAACATAACTCTCACAATATAATGTGCCAATATCACATCTCATAAACTGCACCTCAAGTGCTTAAATATTACAACATAGCACAAAAATCAACAATACCTTATTTTTCACAATAAGGAGCCCATGGCTCGACTATAATGTGCACAAAAACCTTAACACAATATCTGGAAGTGAACAACTCAACAAAATAATATTTCACATAAAAATCAAGGTGGCAATCATACCAAATCATTATGTAAAAATAATTTCAACAAACAAGGATCTAGACACGACAAATAGAGGATTTAATAAGGGCCAATAATTTCCATTTTAATACATAAGGGCGTCTAAGAATTTTTAATCAATCAAATTTGTACATATAAACCAAGTACGTACTCGTCACCTCGTGTACATGGTTTTCAATTACACAAATTGCACATATGACTCAATGCCTACGGGGTAATTCCCCCACTCGAGGTTAGGCAAGATACTTACCTTTTTGAAATTAGGTCAATATTCCAAAATAGCCTTCTTGCTTGAATTGACATCCGGACCGCTCAAATCTATCCAAATTAATTGTGCAACTTCATTAAACTTCATCGAAAATAATTCCGAATAATAATACGTCGATTTAAAAATTTATTCCAAAAAGTCAACAAAAGTCAACGTGGGACCCGCCCTTTGGAACCCGGCATAATTTTCATGAAATCCGAACACCCATTCTGATACGAGTTCAACCATACCAATTTTATCGAATTTCAATAATAACTCGACCTCCAAATCTTAAATTTTTATTTTTAGAAGATTTTACAAAAATCTTGATTTTCCTCCATTAAATCCGAATTAAATGATGGATTCAAAGACATAATCATGAAAATTAATCATAACTGGATAAGAATCACTTACCCCAAGCACCCACACAATAATATCTCCAAATATCGCCTTCTACCGAGCTCCAAAATTGAATTTTGAGTTATGAACTCAAACCCTCGTTTTATGGAACTTTTAATTCTGCCCAGATAGGCCTTCTTCGCGTTCACGACCATTGCTTTGCGTTCGCGAAGGCCAAAACCCAACTGCCTCAAATCCTTCATCGCGTTCGCGAAAGCCAGCTGGTTCTTCCCCATCATTTCCTCTTCGCGTTCGCGACCTACTCGTCGCGTTCGCGATGACCAGCTCCTTCACGTTCGCATTCCATGCTTCGCGTTCGTGAAGGACAAACCAAAAGACCCTCAAATTCCTCTTCGCGAATGCGGGACTCCCTTCGCATTCGTGAAGAAGGAAATCAGACTTCAGCAATAGCAGTCCAAAACGCTCTAATTTGGTCCGAAACCACCCCGAAACACACCCGAGTCCCTCGGGACCCCGTCCAATCATACCAACCTGTCCCATAATACAACACAGACCTTCTCGAAGTCTCAAATCACATTAAATAACATCGAAATCATGAATCGCACCTCAATTCAAACTTAATGAACTTTAAAACTTCAACTTATACCATCGATGCTGAATCCTATCAAATCATGTTCGATTGACCTCAAATTTTGCACACAAGTCACATTCGACATTACGGACCTACTACAACTTACAGAATCAGGTTCCGATCCCGATATCAAAAAGTCAACCCCCCGGTCAAACTTTCTAAAATTTTGAGTTTTGCCATATCAAGCTTAATTCCACTACGGACCACCAAATAATTTTTCGGGCACACTCCTAAGTCCAAAATTATCATACAGAGCTAATGAAACCGACAGAACTCCATTCCGGAGTCGTCTTCACATAGTTCCGACTACGGTCAAAATCCTAAGACTTAAACTTCCTTTTTAGGGACCAAGTGTCCCAAATTACTCTAAATCATCCGGTAACTGAATTCAACCACGCACGCAAGTCAATGTGCATAATACGAAGCTTCTCCGGACCTTATACCTCCGAACGGGACTTAAATTCTTGAAACGACAAGTCGGGTCGTTACACCTATAAACTTCTTAAATCATTCCTTTTCAACAAAACTAAATGGCAGTTCATTCAAAATTATCATTTGAGCTAAAGCTCTCCTACTATGTGCTTGATCAAATTTCCAAGTGGTAAGCACCCCTTCATTTTCCCCATTTGAAGCTGGTAGAAAACTTAGTTATGTTTGACTATTTTGCATTTTAGGGGCATTTTGGGATACTTAGTGAGATGATTGTTCATTGATGTAGTACCATTACCTTTCGTAGCAGCTGCATAAGTTTTTTTACAATACTTATATTTTGCTCTTTTAGCTCCACTAGGATCATCATACTTCTCAAAATGGTTCGAAGCATCAGATCTAGGTTGCATGCCTTTTCTTTTCCTTGGAGCTTCATCAGGACTGAGACATTCAATGTTAGGTATGCTATCATTTGAACCCTTACCTTCGCAGACTTCGCTTACCCTACTTACATTTTCTTCCATCTAGGAAAACGAATTCAAGTAGAACAATAAAATACTGAGCTATAATAATGCGAAAAAGGAAGTTAGAGGAGGAGGAAAAAACAAGCACAAAATTAAATGAGGAGACAGAAACAATAACCGAGCAAGGAGACAGAAAATGGACATCAAATTCAAGAGTCAAGAATTCTTTCAACAATCTACATGTACCTTTAAGTCTTTAACTACTAATTTTTAGCAGAAAAAAGAAGAAGAAAACATTTACTAAAACGAGAGAAAGAAGAGAAGATCAGCGAGGACAGAGAACAAAAAAGAAGAAATGAGAGAAATTTAACAAAAATTAAGCTTACAAGAAATTTGACGACAATGAAAACTGTTGGAGCACCACCGGCACAACCGCACCAGTGTATCACTGGTGATAGAGACTAGAGAAAGAAGTTTGAAGAAAAAGAACCCTAGCGTATTTGGAAAAAGCTTAAGAGTGGGAAAAGTTGATGCCTGATTTACCTTAAAACTTAAAAGTCTTAAGCGTGGGCCTAGTATTTGTTAAGAGTGGGAAAAGTTTAAGAGTGGGCTATCTTTGATGGAACTTAAAATTAGGCATAGTATTTGTTATATATGGGCTTAGCCTATATATAGTTTAAAGAATTCATTTGCTAATAATTCGGTTTTTCGATTAACTGAACAAAATAAATCAATAACTGACGACCAAACAGAAAAACTGAATTTTAAATTTTTTAAATTGAAACCGACCGACAAGACTGAATAATTGAAATCGAAATAAAAATATTTTCGGTTTGGTCGATTTTTTCGATTCTAACCGATATATGCCCACCCCTAATTGGATGTACTTCTTCGAGTCCGGGCCCTTCAGTACCGGTGGTGCACCTGGAATTTGATCCATTCGAGCATGGAATTCTTCCGTGTTCTGATCCATCCGCTCATTCATTTCACTCACGAACCGCATGAGCTCAGTTTTGAAGGGATCATTGCTGTTGTCGTTGCCAGAATCGTTGTCCCC